>BQKZ01010554.1:8540-20158 GCA_036244855.1 Temnopleurus reevesii | reverse complement strand
TGTTGTCTCTGGCGAGACAAACTTTAATAAGTAAGAATATCTGACTTACCTTATCAGATTCTTGTTCTGCCCAAGGATGTATTTGGATTCAGTTTATAGGTTTTTCCATCCGTGGTTTCAGTTTCTTGGGTTCAATACATCTCTCGGGTTTCCTGCTCTGCTCTCAGGGCGGTCATGTGACTTGTCACATGACCGGCGCCGTTGATCGTCTCGAGTCAGGGGGATGGGGGAAAGGTAGCTAAGTAGTGGGAAGGACGATCCCACTACATTACGTTACTTTGTCATGTCTTTGATTTAAGTGGATGTGATATCTAGTGGCTCGCAAGAGCCGATTAAGCATATTTATTGTCAAATTGAGGTACTTCATTGAATTTGTTCCAATGTGGATCTGGAATAACAAAATAGACATTTTAGAGCCTTGGAGGAACACTGACTGACTGAGTCATATAAAGCTCGACTACAGTTAAATATTTTTAGAGTGATTTAAAGAGAGTTTTGTAACCCCAATCTTACTACATGAAGACCCAATTTAGCACCCCTAAAATTCTCCTTGCAAACTAAATAAAAGTAACCAAAGTTGGTTTTGAGGCATATATACCGAATATTTAGAGCCATTTATTACTCATTCTAGCTCCTCGGCAAGTTCGTAAGTTTAGTCCCGGCATGTGGCAGAAAGCAAGCAATGGCTAAAATATATTAGACAAGAAAAATCTCTGTCATTTTGTGCACTTCTGCCAAAAAAAGTTGTATCAGTTTTGTTCAATCTGAAAATAATTTTGGAGGAAAACGCCCCCTTTTCACGTCTAGCATGTTTTTTTCTTGTTTTGTTATTGACAAACCATCACAATTCCTGTTACAGAACATGTCTTGGGTGCTGCGGCGATACCTCTCACGCAGGGTGATATGCCCAACTTGCATTCACCAGACCAAGTTCCTTGCTCGATCCCTGTCCTCCCAACCTAGCAACAGCTGTAATCCTAGGGTCTGCATCATCGGTAGTGGTCCTGCGGGGTTCTATACGGCACAGTCACTACTCAAGGTATGGAATCTGGGTTATAATGACTCTACAAACAAGTGGTGACTCTTCCCTGCACTTGATGATGACCCTTTAAGCTGAATCTCACCTGCAGGGAATAATTTTTTTGGTATCGCATCGCAATTTGCTATGCATTTTAGCGCTAGCAGGATTGCTATACCAAATATATTTTTGTAACAATTTTTTTTCACATAGAACTGTATAGTAAACAATGGGAAATGTTTCCTCAATGTCTGGAAACTGCTTATCAAATGTGAAAAATAAAATATTCCCTGACTTTAGAAAGGGTCAATAGTCGTTTGTTGAGTTGCCTTTACGTGTATTAAGCTCAGCCATGGGCTGTCTTTTATAAAGCCACTTATGACTGTATGAACGACTGGTGACCCTCTCCTGCTCTTCTTGATAACCCCTACTGTTTCTGAGTTATGTTGCACCTTAGGAAGGGTCACTGGTCATGTGTAGAGTCAATCTACCTCTGTGAACAGCTGTATTAAACAGCACTAGTTTAGTCCATTTGTAATATGGTAGCCCATTCATGTCCAATGCCTCTAGACCTGACTTTTATTTAATAATGTATCGGACAATCTGTTGGTTCATAATAATCGATGTAGTGATCTCAAATAATTTTTGCTGTAGTTATGTGTATATGACATGAAGTCAAGATATGATGCTCAAAAATCTTGACTACTAACATTTAGATTGCGCTAATATTAAATTTGCTTTTGTCAGTTTGACAAGGTATATCGATCAATCAAATATGATCTTCAATGGAACCTTAAGAGTACAAATGACACTCTGTATACAAGCAATACAATGAGAAAAAAGAATGTGCATGAAATATAACATATACAATTTTCCATTCTTATCCTTTACTCAGGGTGACAAGTCCTTACATGTTGACATCTATGATCGTCTTCCTGTTCCCTTTGGCCTTGTGAGGTATGGTGTGGCTCCAGATCATCCAGAAGTAAAGGTAAACTTGACAATATAGCTCGCTTCATGAAGAGGGTAATACATAACACTTAGTGATGATTTATGCCAATGAGCATAAAATCATGGTAAAAAAAAAAAATCACCAGACAAATGCTTTAGAGATACACCAATTCCTTGGGAATGTATGCCGCCCATGGATAATAAATGCTTGTTAAAGTGAAAAAAAAAATCAATTTACAGTTTCAGTGCACAAGAACTGACAGACTTTTTCTATGTATACCCAAATTACTTTCATATTGCTGTCATATTTTTACGTCTACAAGTGATTGAGTCAAGAAATTTGTTGTAGGATAATTATTACAAGATTTGTTTCTCACTGTTTATTGTCATGAGACTGTATCGTAGAGTATAGATAAATAAGCATGTAGCTATTTGGTTGTTAACTGTTCTGTAATTTATTCAGTGTCTTTCACCAATGAAGAGACAAGTCTTGTATAGCTGTATAAAGATAAGAAGGAAAGAGGAAGGTGGTTATGATTGATATTCCTATAATAAAGAATGGAACTAACTTAGAATAAAGTTGGAACAAAGTTTTAAAATATGAAACTCTGTCATGAATAAAGTTTATCACCAGCAAATCAGGAAATGAAATATCAACTTCGCATATATAAATCCAGTAATGATTTTTATTGGAATGTAATCGCTGTCATATTACATTTATTTCTCTTTTTCTTTACAGAACGTCATAAACCAGTTCACAACACTCGCTACAGCTGGTCGCTGCTCATTTATAGGTGGGGTCAGCATAGGCAAAGATATACAGGTCAAGGAACTTTTAGATGCATACAGTGCTGTTGTGTTGGTAAGAGAATTAGAAATCATATACTTGTTGTACAGATGGTGTACTGGCCACTTAGAAATCAAAAGATTTAATTTATTTTTCATTGATTTTTCAAACATTTCTATTAGAAGTGATGGGCAACTGAGAGTATCTTAGGAGATGTGAATGAACATGCATTTGTCAAATACTTATGAATAGTGAAAATGAGACAAAAAAAGCCCCCCCCCCCCATGAGGTGTTATTCTTATCTCGAATTGGCAAGTGTAGAATCATATCTTGCCCAAAAGCAATGCCACTATTTTATATTATGTTGTACCTTATTCCATTTGATATGACCTAGAATTCCATTTAAGTTGTCCAACCATTATGGCAATGTGGATAACCTACTTTAGAAATTAGAGGAAAATTGAAATTCACTTAATGTTTTTCGGTTGACACTGATTTTTGTTTTTTGGAGCTTCCTATTTTCACTCTGTAGTGTATCATTATAGCTTTAAGGTCATGCAGTTCTATTCTTATGAATTTATCCAGTTATCTAAAGGCATACTTGAAGTTTAATTAATTAAAGGTGAAATAACTTGTACTATACACACAAGCTGTCCATCTTTGACATGTTATTTTTCTTTTTCTACTTATAAACAGAGTTATGGTGCTGAAGGAGACAAAATGTTGAATGTACCTGGTGAAGATTTACCAGGATTCTACTCTGCTAGAAAATTTGTTGGTTGGTACAACGGTCTTCCTGAACACTCTGAGGTTAGTAATCAAATATACTATGCACTGAGAGCACCCCTCAGAAAATAGTCACTATGTCAGTCACCAAATAATCCATAATCTCAACTAGTACTTCGAAAAATGTGCATGGTATATTTGATTTATATCCTACACATGTAAACCAAAATAATAATCACTTTTAATCCTACTTATAATCTGTTGATGAAAGGAATTCCTCCAAATAATCATTATCTACGAGATTAAATCTCGGTTCATTGACATTGATTTCTCCGCTAGGTGCAGCCATTGTTGTGTATGTTTTGATGACCTTTGATTTCGATATTGCATTGGGGTTTCACTTGAAGCAGAAAATATTAGGGAGCAGAACAAAAAAAATTTGAGGAAAATCAGACAACTAATAACAAAGTTATGAATTTTTAAAGATTGGAAAAAACAGGCAAATCAGTGCAAATTTTCAGGCAAGTTGCCAATTTGATGACGTCACGGGTGCACAACTAATCATTCATCCTATTCATATTTATAGTTTAAAATTCATCATTTTTACAGAAAGACACACAATTTGTATTAATGTAAACATGCAAATAGGGGAGCTACATATCTATCATGAAGATATACTGCAGCTAAACTTGTGAGGAAATCTTATTTGGGGGAAAAAAGAAGTTTTTGACATTGATATCAATATCATGAATAGCTAGTTGTGCACCTATGATGTCATCAGTTGCCAATTTGTATATATTTTCAAACATTAATAACTTTCTTATTAGTGGTCCGATTTCACTCAAACTTTTTTTGTTCTGCTCTCCAAATTTCCCCTCTCTAACCCATTTAAAAGAAAAGAAAAAATGTGGGTAAGTGTTGCTTGCGTTCTCCCCTGTTTACATAGAGTCAATAAATGTACATGTAATTCCTTTTGATAGAGACTTTCTTTGGAATGGGCTATAATTGTATTTTGCTTTTTGTTTGCTTTCTTTTTCCTGGCTTCTTCACAGTGTTCATATGGACTGACAAATAACCTTGTTTTTTAATTTCTTTTCAATGTAGTTGAACCCAATGCTGGACACAGACACAGCTGTTGTTGTAGGCCATGGTAACGTTGCTTTAGATGTGGCAAGAATACTCCTCACACCAATAGATATACTACAGGTTAGTAGATAATCACAATCATTTTAGTATTTACAAATTATTATTGTAAAAGATAAGCCAATGCTTTGCCGAACAATCATTTTAGTAATGCCAACTATTATATTAAAAACCAATACGTTGGCATACAATCATTTAAGTAATACAAATTATTGCTATAAAAGGCAATGTTTTGGTGTACATGAATTTTACAGAATTCAATGAACTTTAGACTTATTTACATATTGGCAGATTGTTATTTTCATGTTTTGAAAAATTGTTGGACAAAAGTCGTATCAGGGGAAATTGGGGTTTTAGCTGCTAAAGATCTATATTATTTAAGGAAATATTCTGTGAATCAAGTCATATTCTTATAAAAGGGAAATACTTGTTTGAAGTGAAAAGTGAATTGAATATTGCTCAAATATTAAAAAGATCAACCATCACTTTTTGCCACAGAGCATGTAACACATTTTCTTGAAATGCTTCATTCTCCTCAGAAAACAGACATCACTGCAGGTGCCATAGAAGCCCTAAGGCAGAGCAAAGTAAGGAAAGTCCATGTAGTGGGAAGGAGAGGTCCTCTGAACATCTCATTTACAATCAAAGAATTGAGGGAAATGATCAAACTTCCAGACTGTAGATCGGTCATCAATCCACAGCACTTTGAAGGGCTTGAGACAGTCATTCCAGGTATGTGTCCTTTGTGAAAGACGAAGTGTCCTAGAAAAATATTTTTAACCCATATTCCTTTCAAGTATTTTAAAGGGGAATTAACCCTAGAAATTAATGTGCTGTCAGCGAGAAAACATAAGCAAAATTTGAGCAAAATGGTATGATCCATTAAAAATGTACGAATTTTCAAATTTTTATTTACACCCCTCATCGGTTCCTTATAAAACAGATAGATAAGTTTTGGGAGAAACAGCTCTTCAGATATTTAACAACTTTGTGAGCTGCAGTAAAGGTATTATCAAAATGCAGGTTTTCAATAGCAAATTAGAGCATGTTCATAGTTTGTTTGAATAAAATCGATCAAGTAATGGCTTAATTATCGCAAACTGAAAGATGACGACAGCTTCGCGCTCCCTAACACAACATGCTTCATGTACAAAATGAATGCAAACTCACACACAGCAGACAATACCACCGATCACTCCACCCATTCTGGGCTGATGGTTCGCTTTGCGAATCATTTAGCACACCGTAGGAATAATGGCTGATTGGCACGTTGGACGTAAAATATGCCAGAATACGTCCAAAAATGTTCTCTTTGTTTCATACACAGTTATAGTTAGGCATGTAAAGCAACTTGTGAATACATCAGCTCGTCTGCATCCGGACCAATACAAATCTATACCTTTAATTTGGCAACCTACAGTCACAAAATGGCTGCCAATATGAAGAACTTTCCATTCACTCTGTACACACAACTTCACATTATCTTCTCTTTGTATAAAAGTAGACCGGATTTTACTTTTTTGTTAAACTGTAATATGGAACTATCAATTAAGCAAGCATTTAACTGTAATCTCATGGGGGAGAGGGGGGCGCTTTTTAGGCCCCCTCGACAGTTTTTCATGGGAAGCTCGTGCCTTAATTTTTTGTGACAATTTTGTTTCAAGTCTTGCACAACTTTTTAGACCAAATTTATAATGAGTGAGTATGCGGTTATGATGTTACGTGAATTTAAAAAACATTTGTCAAGCCGAAATGGTCAAAAACGTGATTTAATTTTCAAAGTTTCGTAAATCCTGGTCTAATTTATTATTTACTGGCTGAAATGATTACAAAATCTTCTTTTCATGACTCTTATGATATCACCAACAATTTCCATCAAAAAAGTAATAGAAATGATTGGGTTGAAAAATAAAGAATTGCATAAGAAATACATAAGAAATTAATTAAAACAGTTAAATGCATAGGAAATTAGATTTGATACCAAGTTTTTTTCTTGTTGATATATTAAGAACATTACTAAGAGTATTTTTACAAAAGATGAGACCGTTTGAAGCTTTTTTTTAATGATTTATTAATATTTATTATTTTTGGAAAAGATCACAAGCTACACACATGCCAATTTTCAGCCCAATCTCTCGATCAACCGCGGAGATCAGCAGTGGGGGGCCAAATAAGCCCCCCCCCCCCCGGGATTAGGGTTAAGAAAGAATGATGGCGATTCATCAATCGAAAAATGACGTTGATCCAATTTCGATATATTCATATAATAATAATAATAATAATGATATGCATGGATTTATACAGCGCAATTACTATACTAAATATATTCAGCTGCGCTAATTATGTCTTAATGCCAAATTGTACATAGAAGTTTTTTAAGAGAAAATAAATGTTTTTAAATTGGAATTGAAGGTATTTAGGGATTGAGAGTTTCCGATGTGCATTGGCAAGCTTTTCCAAAGTTTTGGAGCTGCTATGGCAAAAGCATGGTCTCCCATTGTGAGTTTTGTTTTGTGGTTAGGAATGTGGAGTATTCATGTGTCTCTAGAGCTGCGCAGGCTGCGACTGTTTGACTGGGCTTTGAATCTGAGGAGTTCTCTGATATAGCTAGGGCCTTGACCATGTAAGGATTTGAATACAATTAACAAAATCTTGAATGAAATTCTTTGCCGGATTGGTAACCAATGGAGCTTTCTCAGAAGAGGTGTACAGGAAGTGAATTTGGGTTGATGGTAGATGAGTCTTNATTTTTTGTGACAATTTTGTTTCAAGTCTCGCACAACTTTTTACACCAAATTTGTGATGAGTGAGCATGCGATTATGATGTTACATGCATTTGAAAAACATTTGTCAAGCCGAAAATGGTTCAAAAACGTGATTTAATTTTCAAAGTTTCATAAATCCTGGTCTGTTTTATCATTCACTGGCTGAAATGATTACAAAATCTTCTTTTCATGACTCTTACGATATCACCAACAATTTTCATCAAAAAGGTAAAATAAATGATTGGGTTGAAAAATAAAGAAATGCATAAAAAATACATTATTAAAACTGTAAAATGCATATGAAATTAGATTTGATACCAATTTTTTTCTCTTGTTGATATATTGAGAACATTACTAAGAGTATTTTTACAAAAGATACATTTAAGACCGTTTGAAACTTTTTTTAATGATTTATTAATATTGATTATTTTTGGAAAATATTGACTATGCATTCTTGCAGTTTACATCAGAAGCTACACACATGCCAATTTTCAGCCTAATCTCTCGATCAACAGCGGAGATCAGAAGTGGGGGCCAAATAAGCCCCCCCCCCCCACTGGGATTAGGGTTAAGAAAGAATGGTGGCGATTCATCAATTGAAAAATGACGTTGATCAAATTTCGATAAATTCATATAATAATAATAATAATGATAATATACATGGATTTATACAGTCAGTGCAATTACTATACTAAATATATTCAGCTGCGCTAATTATGTTTTAATGCCAAATTGTACATATAAGATTTTTAAGAGAAAAGATATGCTTTTAAAGTGGACTTGAAGGTATTTAGGGATTGAGGTATTTAGGGATTGAAGGTATTTACGGATTGAAAGTTTCTGATGTGGATTGGCAAGCTGTTCCAAAGTTTTGGAGCTGCTATGGCAAAAGCACGGTCTCCCATTGTGAGTTTTGTTTTGTGGTTAGGAATGTGGAGTATTTGTGTATCTCTAGAGCTGCGCAGGCTGCGACTGTGTGACTGGGCTTTGAATCTGAGGAGTTCTGTGATATAGCTAGGGCCTTGCCAATGTAAGGATTTGAATTCAATTAACAAAATCTTGAATGGAATTCTTTGCCGGATTGGTAACAATGGAGCTTTCTCTGAAGAGGTGTACAGGAAGTAAATTTGGGTTGATGGTAGATGAGTCTTGCACATGCATTTTGAACTGTTTGTAATTTTGCTATCAGACTGTCGAGCATTCCAAATAATAAGCCATTGCAATAATCAAGTTAATGAGGAGTTCTCCATGTACAGTGTATGACATGACAGATCATGCCAAAGATGCCCATTAAGTGGGGAAATACAAAATTTGAAATTTCATAAATTTTGAATAGCTTATTTTGCTCAAATTTTCATAGTTTGTTCACATTTTTCTCCATTCACTGATAACACATCAATGTCAGGGTGAAGTTTCCATTAACTAGGCACATTAGCTTTATTCTGGCAAAATCTGTCCAGCCAGTATTACTCTTTTTGTGGAGCAAAGTTATGGCATGTTTTGTGCAGTTCAGATGTATGGCCAGTTTTGCTGAGACATTTTTGGGGGACAGTTTGTATGATGTTAGCGAGAAAACTCAAATCAATTGTTGTTGCATGTAATTCAGCTTGAATTAAAAGGAGAAAAAAGAGTCAGTTTGTATGCTAATTTCTTGTAGTGACTGTAAGTTGCAAAGATTCCGAAGGCATGATAGTAGTACTCAAAGTTGTTATAGCTCTCCAAATCTGAAAGTACTTGTACATGTGACACCGTGATTATTTTGCCTCTTCATCTTGGAATATCTATTTCTGATACACATGATATCGCAGCTCTACTGGCTTCTGTGTTTTTAGTTTATTCCTTTCCTTTAAATTCTAGCTAAATAGTCTTTTATATGGGACGCAGACATGCCAAAATTTGTCATTGGGACAGTCCATATTTGTTCACATAAAAGGTTGTAATGAACACAATTCTAAGGAGTTTTGTGATTTTGTTTGGAATCGAAGTGTAGACCGGAAAAACGGAATGTGTGATCAATGTGTTCAGTGTTCCAAATATGGAGTGTGTGTTATTGCTTGGTAGACATGTAGGCGATGTGTGATTTTTCTTTTTGTAAATTATCTTTGTCACTGTTTAATGTGGTTTTTATGACTGAATAAAGAAGCGTTGAAATGAAAGTACATGGATACAGGGCAAACATGTAACAGTTATTTGCTTTTTTCGTTGGTTGTTGCTTTTTTGTTGTGTTCAGATGCTAGTTTTTATTTTGATTTGTCACTAGGGGGCTTCAAATATGTCCATCTAAAGAAGATAATGGATCAACTAGGGCAATGAGCTTGACTCGGTTCATAGTTTTAGTATACAAATATATACTGTTATGAAAGGTTCTGGTTAAAACTATGGGCCCGATGTTTATCCAGAACCGTGAATGAACACAGTATATATTTGTTTTATATACTGGATTTGTAAAAAAAGATAAAATAATGGATTTCAAACTTACCACTTGATGATCCTTTGTAGTCACCATTACACTTGAACAGTCAAACTCTCAAAAAGGCAAAAGTCATCAAATTTGAATAGTCAAACTCCATGTGCAGATTTCATCGCACAGATTTCATCGCACAGAGTTCATCGCTCGCTATTCCGGGTATTCGGGAAGAGCGCCATCTCGTGTTTAAACAGAATCCGTAAATAGTAAAGACTATTTACGGATTCTATCCGTAAATAGTTCTTCGACACTAAGATAGTTGGTTTATTTTTAATCATGTGACATTCATTAAAAACCAATCAATGAACAGGGATAAATGTATCCAGTATATAATAGAGATTATTTTCAAGTTGACAAATAATGCATTTGTCCCAATATTGCATACATATATTGAAATTGTTGTCTGCAAATTTAACATTTAGTATGTAATTGTAAGTAATTGATTCTGTTTCAATTTAGAAGCATCCCAATACCAGTTTAAGATACAATTAGTCACACTGACCTGAAATTTGATCATAAGACATACTTTTCACTGATTTGTTCTAGCACTTAAGGAAATATTAATGAAAAAAGAAGACGATCCCCGTGTGAAAAGAAATTAATAAAAAGATTCATATTTCAACCTTGTAGCATAACAAAGGAATCACATTTCAATTAATCGTTTGAGTACAAAATGAAAACAAATTAAAGTCTGTTGCTGATGGGTTTTAAAAGAACAATGCTTGGAAATAGAGGAAAGAATATTTCTCCTGTCATGTTAGAGATGAAAAAAAAGTTATAAAAAAAAGAGAAAGAAAAAAGATGTGAGTTGACTAAACAGCGAACAATTGAAGGAAAATTTGACAGCGATATGCCAGTGGTGATAATTATGAGAACTGATGAATTGCCATACCTGGGTTATTGTGTTGATAACACAAATAAAACAAAGAAAATTGCATTCCTCCTTTTACTCATGTACATTGAAAGCCATATATCATTTAACTCCTGTGACAATTTGTGAGTGGTATGCAAGTGACGCACAAACTCGTCTACAAGAGATTGATTTCATACATTTCATTTCATTCTTTGAATATAATTTGAGAATTAGTTTCAATCAAGTTGTCATATCCCTCTTTAATTCTTATTGGTAACAAATGTGCACATGTATCTCAAGAAGTTGAATGTTCTTTAAAAGAGATATGTACCTATAATACGAAAGTTAAACCGAATCATTCCAATTCTTTTATGTCACATTTTGTACATTTTTTTTGGTTTCATAATTTATGCCATGAAGTTTGCTGAGCTATTGAATTGGGTTGTTCAAAGACTGATTAAAACACACAAATTTATATCTTCTATAATTCAAAGAGAATGATCACACGCCATTTGTAATGAAGAAACAGAAAAAAACATGATTAAAATGAGAAGTTGAATGCTTGAAACACAAGTTGACCCTCTGAACCCTACTGCTAACTCCTGGCACAAATATGCAGATACAAACATGAGAAAACTGAGATGTAAGAAATATGATACTCGCAAAATAAGTGGATAGGCTTCAAGCAACAGCATCTGTTTATTGGTTGAGATTGGATGCCCTTCGGAAATACCAAATTGCATCCTAGATGTTCTTACTTCTCTCCTCTATTATTTCTAGTCTCATGTTACAGAAGAAACAGGCAATATTTATTTCAGAAAGGTAACAGATGCTTAGAATCACTGCAAGCATTCATCTTCTGCATTACTTCACCACGATGTGCAACTTTGGAGACGAGTTTGAAATGG
>BQKZ01010553.1:0-18205 GCA_036244855.1 Temnopleurus reevesii | reverse complement strand
TGCTTGACTGCGCAAGCCCCATTCACACAACAAAGTATACCCTGTTAAAGCTAATATTCTACAATAAATAAATTTTGGCAGCTTCACAAAAATGCAGACATACATGTATTCATATATTAGCCAGTTGTTTTCACTTTTTGAAGGATCATTGTACACAACTCTATGGGCATTGTAATGATTGAAAATTGTAGCTAATTCATGGTCGCAAAAATTGGCAAAACTAAAATCCCAGCAAATATTTTAGCCAATGCAGTATGTGCTCAAATTCATATTCATTCATATATTCATGGTGTAGTGGTTCCAACTCTGGTCTTTCAACCAAAGGGTCATGGTTCAAATCCCACCTTTATTAAGGGATATTAAACTCATCTTACTACAGAAATAATATTGAAAATTGACTGACGGCGCAAGTCCCTTTCAATACTTCAATACAAAATGCCAACCGTTCTGGAATATGCATAATTCCATATGAATTCGCATTTTTCATAACAAGTAAATGGCTGAAAGTATGGATATTGTTGTTATGTTTGCCCTTTCTTCTGTTCAGCTGTTGCATTATTCACAGATTAATTGTTACCTCATGCATATTACTGAACGGTCGGCACCTCTGCATTCACAAAAACTCAACTGAATCGAGGTTGGGATAAAGTCGACTCCCAGGAAATTTGAATTCTATTTGATACCAAAAAAAAAGTTTTGTAGTTTGAAGTCGCTGCCAGTTTTGGTGTACAAGAACAACTTTCATTTGCATGCCATTGCCTGGCGCTACATGTAGCCAAGTATGTGTTTGCCTAGTTTCACAGGCCACTAGTTATATCGGGGTATCGATAACAGTATCAGAGTTTAATTAAAGTGTTCCTTTGATATTCTTCCTCAAGGGTTAGAGCTAGTCTGCAAGCACAGACCCTAGGCTTTCAGTGTGTGCATGCGCAGAGCATGATACACACAATACATACCCTGTATCACGCTCTGCCCATGCACAAAATAAAAGCCTAGGGTCTGTGCTTGCAAACTAGGTTAGAGCAGGTTTGAGCCAGAATTTGCCCTCAGATGCAGGGCAAATGCATGCATAGCCGGAGAGGAGTTGGGAGGGATGCAGAGTTGCTAACCATATACATGAGAATACAAATCAAAATGTAACTATATGTTTTTGCAGTTGGCAGCTGAAAAGCTGAAAAAGCATGTAATGAATTGCCCTACGCTTTCTCTTACGAGGCACTTGGTTCTGCTGTTTGGTGATTCACATTTTTAAAATCTTACCTCATGCATATTCCAGCAGGGTTGTTTCATGAAGAATGACTGGTGACTCTTTATTATGTTCTCAATCACTAAAAGAAATGGCCACCAGTCATGCGCAGAGTTGTGCAAACATGTATCTCTACAAACAGCTTCATGAAACATAACCCAGGCACAGTTACATACAACTTTGAATAGGACTGGAGTACAGAAATGAGTGTAATACGTGTAAGATTCTCAATCATTCAGCACAAGAACCGGTACCAGTCCTGCGTAAAGTTGTTCTGAATGTCTTTCTTAAATTAGTGAAACACTACCGCGGTGTGCATCTCTGCCCTTGATGGGAACAAGTAGGAATGTTTGAAAAACATGGAATGAGAGATCATAAAACAATCCATTAAAATATTGAGAGATTCAATTGGTTGACATTTCAAAGCCCTCAACAAATCTGAAACATGAGTATTTCAATGATATTCTGCAGAATAAATGTCAAAGGAAGAAGGTCTAAACATGATGGATGAATAGTAAAAGAAATTCAGTGATGAAGGATGAGAATAAAAGAATAGACAGAACAGAAGAACACATGACCCAAACCCAAAACATCCTCCATACTCCCAATATCAATGGAGAGAAAGAAGGACGGAAAGAATGATGGATATGGAAAAGAAGGTCAGTATAAACAAATGATGGATGAATAAGAAAAAGAAGTTCAGTGATGAAGGATGAGAATAAAGGAATAGACAGAACAGAAGAACACATGACACAAACCCAAAATGACCTCCATACTCGCAAAATAAATGAAGAGAAAGAAGGTCTGAAAGAATGATGGATTGGAAACGAAGGTCAGAATAAACATGATGGATGAATAAGAAAAAGAAGTTCAGTGATGATGGATGAGAATAAAAGAATAGACAGAACAGAAGAACACATGTATGACCCAAACCCCAAACATCATCCACACTCATAATATCAATGGAGAGAGAGAGAAGGTCTAAAAGAATGATGGATTGGAAAAGAAGGTCAGCAAAGACTGACAAAATATAAGAATCCCATAGAAAAATGGAAAATATGACCCAGACCAAAAACGTCACAAGACTCGCAATATGAATGGAGAGAATGAAGGTCTATAGAGCATTATGGAAAAATAGGAAAAGGGTAGCAAAGGCAGATCAAAATACAAGAATCCTGTAAAAATGTGACCTAGAATGTCACCCATACTCGCAATATGAGAGAAAGCAGGTCTAAAGATGATGGATGGATTTGAAAAAGAAGGTCAGTTTAAACAGATGAGATAAAAATGGAAGAAATAATAGAAAACGTGATCCAAACCAATGCTCTCACCCACACTCTCAAAGACGGCCTGCTTATTACTAGAACCTAATTGGCATGTCATCTTTCGATCATATTACCACAGAATCCTTGTCCGATCTTGACTGCAGCGTGGGAGATGAAGTCTGCAAGCATAGACCCAATTCGGGTAGTTCACTTCGTGCAGACATCTAAAATTCCTATTCAGAGTTTTTCAGACCCTATTCTGCTTTATGAGGGACTATACTTGCATCTGTTTTTGATGAACACAGTAAATTCAGAACTTAACAAAAGAAGGATTCGTACTCTGAGCCAAAACCTCAAGCTTTCGGAAACTACAACAGAAATAACTAGAAAGCTCATACTTGTACAAGTCACCTTCTCACCTTTTCATCTTGAACAAGGCACCTCCGCACCTTTTTGACCAAGGTACCTTGGCAATTGAATATTTCGCCATCATGCTGAACGTACGAGCTGCCATATTTTTGTCATAGTTACTGAAACCTAAACGTTTTGGTTCTCAGTCAGTGTGAATATTATTAATGATATAATCCATTGGATCTGTCTTCAATCCACATACATTTGGAATTTCCTTTATGATCGATAAAAAAATGTCCCCTGTGATAAAGAGGTGGCTACACGATGGTATCTATGTGCTTTGAGCTAGCCTTTGCTTCAGACACAGATAATCTGACTAGATGGTGCACTGAATAAAATGCCTGAAACAGTTCTGCACTTCCAGACTATACAGACAACAGTGATCTTTCGAAAATACAGAAGATGCAACAAGGTTGCTAAGCTGAACTGACAGAATCCTGGGAGTTGATGCGAATGAAAATAAACTTCTTCATCGGTAGGATCAAATAAACAAAATGAGGAATCTTGTTGCACAATCGCATACCTTTGATAGAACTTGATATATCTACAATTGCAAAACAGAAGGTCCTAACTAAAAATAGTGATTTTGAGTTCATCATTGTGAAAATTTTCTGATGGACAAAAAAAAATATTCATTTTAAGTGTCTTATTTTCCAACATTTGGTACTGAAAATGAATACTATAACTTAACATTAAATTCACTGTTAGAAAAACTAAAAGATCGCGATCAAATGTGTATTTTATTTTACATACTCTGGTTTTTATTTCTGCATATTGTTATAATGTTGCATGTTACCAAACACACTGTAATCATTTTCACACCTGAGTGATTTTAGTTTGTGTAAAGACATCTCTTGCTATAATGCAAGATCTAAAGAGTGAGCCCATAATAAAGAGAAACAATTACAAATTGTTCCTCCTTTCTTTGCATCAAAATCAGGCAAAAATATTTAGAATTGAATGGAAAATGGCTTTATATAAAATACAATATTTTCCTCTCATTCTCAAAATGGTTTCAATGTTAGTTACGTCCTTTCAACTTCCAACAACTGACAAAAGTAAGAATGGAGAATACAACACAGACAGATTGAATTTAATCTGGAAAGATTTTCAGGTGTTTTGATACAACGATGCTTGGAAAAGGATCAAGTTTTTGTTTTGGTAATGTTTCTGATTTTGGGTACTGTCAATATTGAGGGCATATCACTCATGACAATTTCAAGTGGGACAACATGTTAAAGGCAATGATCAGTTCTAGGAATTAGCAAAAAAATTTGCCTGAAGGAAATGAAAAACCAACATGCAAGTTAAAAGTTCAGTTTTTTTTATTCTAAAAACCATCCATGCCAAACCTCTTGGGACCACAAAAACCTGTTTGACTTATGAGAAAATTTTACTTAAGAGGTAAATAACAATTGTTTTTTAAATTTGTTCCAAGAGAATCCCTTCTAATTTTTATGCAATTATCCAACTTAGACNGACTCTCGCCTTTCAACTAGAGGGTCGTAGGTTCGAATCCTACCCATGGCGTCAATTTCCTTCAGCAAGAAATTCATCCACATTGTGCTGCACTCAACCCAGGTGAGGTGAATAGGTACCTTTGAAAGCCAAGTGCGCCGTGAATGGCTGCTGGGCTAAAGCCAATGTAATAATAATGTAAAGCGCCTTGAGCACTCAGCAGAGTGGATACATGCGCTATATAAATTGCATCTATTATTATTATTACATGCTTAGAGATAATTTCTGTCTTTCATTTCTTTCATTGGTTTATTGAAGTTTGTAAACTACTCTTCATACAAGCATTAAGATAATATTCATATGGAAATATCAATCAACCAATGCACGAAAAATTGCCCCGAGACAGTAAAAGATGTTCTGTCAAAGGATTCTAGGAATTTCATTTTAAAAATATTGTAGAAGAGTATGACACAACTGTACTTGTCAATACTTACAATTTAAAAGGTATTCTATTATTCAGCCAAATGAAGTAGCCACGTCAGGCTTTTCCCTACATCAATAATACTTGCATAAATGGTGAAGCAAAAGAAGATTCACTCACTAGAAATAATCATTGTCCACATCTCTTGTGGTTATTCGTCTTTGCTTTACTTGCCAATTTTATAAAATGACTAGTGAGGTGTACTTTGCTTTTTTCATCTCCCAAGACGAATAATCACACGACAAATCGTGCAAGTGCAAAATCATCGATAAGAACCTCAAAAGATTTATTATAATGTTCAATTCAGTCTAAAGCCCCATTCACATAGAAAACCCAATCGAACGCGATTGATCATGACTCTTTGTTCACTTCACATTTTAAGAGTCATGTTGAATCGTGTTCAGTCGAAGCTAGTTAATTTTCTATGTGACCAGGGTTGTGTTTAATGAAGTTATGCGTAGAACGACTGGTCATCTTTTTTCGGTGTTACTCATTGACAGGAATTATCATTTAGTGCGAGGCATGATCAGCAGTGGAAACACAACCCAGAGGTTAGGGTCTTCTTTGGTGAGAGGCAGGAAAATGAGGGAAGGACCGACTTTTCGAACCAATAATGTACTAAATGTTATTTTCTTTTCTACATAGCTTTAGCACATGGAATATCAAAATAAATCATTCAATGATTGAATGTGAATAACCCCTGTATCATGTCAACATGAGGCACACACAATGCATGGAATCCCTTTCAATTAGCACACATTTAATTGGTTCATAGAATGCCGACTCTCCATGTGCACACAACTCAGCATCACATCATCAGCCAGACAGAGCTATCGCCACGGCGATATTACACTCTCACCATGGGAGGGGAGGGCATCACTAATCTTTAAAGGGAACATACAATGAACATGACAGCAAAAAAGAGTGGATACGTTGACACTTTCACTAAGGGAGGGGGGTCACTGATTTTTAAAAAATGTTATCTTACAATGTTTCATAGGATTTTTACAAGCATGAGCTGGATAAATGATTTAATGTAAATGACCTTTCTTGAATGTGTGACAATATCATTTCTGCATTAGGTAGGCACAAACAATGCATGGAATCCCGTTCAATTAGCACACATTTAATTGGTTCATAGAACGCCGACTCTCCATGTTGCCATCCCCAATGCATTCAACTCAGCATTTCAATATCAGCCAGACAGTGCTATCGCCACGGTGATATGACACTTTCACCATAGAAGAGAGAGGGCATCACTAATCTTTAAAGGGAACATTCAAAGAACATGACAGTCAAAAGTGTGGACGAATTAATAAGCCTCATATTGTATCATATAGTACTGGTCTGGGCTGTGTTTCACCAAATTGAGAAAGGCTTTAAGAACTACTGTAAGTACGATCGACTGGTATAAGTTCTTGCATTTCATGATTTATAATATCACGCATAACTTGATGAAACACCTCCCCAGTCTACCTTCCCATCGTTTCTTCAAGAAGATATAGTGCTGGTGTTGAATCTATATCCAAAAATTATGCATGAAATTGTTTAGAACCAGTTTCCAAGATGATCAATTGTTGTGATTCAACTCTTGAGTTCATTGCTGCATATACACAAAGAGCTTATTGCAGTTAGGTACTTCTTCCACACTCCCATAAGAGTCTTCATATCTGTTTCCATCTACCCATCCGTCTCTTCTCTTCAGAGCTACACTTTCTCTCTTTATTTTTCTACCAATCCATATTCCCCCCCCCCCTTCCCCCTGGCAGTTGTCTGATATACATTATTGTAAATATATAAAGAGTTTATTGGAGTTAGGTACTTCTTCCACACTCCAACTGGGGTCTTCATTTCTTACTCCATCTGCCCTTAACTCTCTTCTTTCCATCTCTCCGTGATCTCTCTTCGCACACTATTGCATATACACATAGTTTATTGGAGTTAGGTACTACTTCCTTCATCCCACAGGAGTTTCCAATTCTTTCTCCATCTCTCCTCTCCCTCTTTCCACTATCTCTCTTTGTTTTAATACAAATCCATCCTCCCTCCAGTCCCTGGTTGTCTGATTGCATATACACAAAGAGTTTATTGCAGTTAGGTACTTGTTCCACACTCTAAAAAGTGTCTTCATTTCTTTTACCATCCGCCTTTACATCTCTTCTTTTCCTCTCTTAACTAACTCTCTTTGTATGTCTACCCATCCATTCCCCTAATGTCTGATATACAGAGTTTCGTTGCAGTTAGGTACTTCTTCCACACTTCCATATGAGTCTTTATTTCTTTTTCCATCTCCCCTTCCATTTCTCCTCATCTCTCCACTATCTCTCTTTGTTTTTCTACCCATCCATCCCGTTGTCTGATCTATTGGGGGGGGGGGGGGGGGGGACCCATCCATCCCGTTGTCTAATATATTGGGGGCGGAAATGTCATGTTTTCATGTGCTATACATTGCATGAACTATCCATTCTAATGTATCGGTAATGTTGTGATATACAACTGTAATTCTTTAGTACATTATTGCATATTCACATACGAGTTCATTCTAGTTCGGTATTTCTTCCTCACTCCCACAAGAGTCGCAATTTCTTTATCCATCCTCTCTTCACCTCTCCACTATCTCTCTTTGTATTTCTACCCATCCATCCTGGCCTGTTGTCTGATATATTGGGGGCGGAAATGTCATGTTTTCATGTGCTATATGAGCTGTCCACTCTAATGATGTCCTTATCATAGGCAGCGATAATTGCACCTGATTGAAACAGTCTGGGGAAAGATAAGGGGGACAGCCAGCCAATAAAGAAGCACATAAAGAGAGAGGGAGGGGGGGGGGCAAAAACAGATAGCTAGGCGACATTTGAATTAGAGAAAATGAACCAAGCATCTTGTGTTTTAGATTTAGTATCATCTCCCATTTTCATAACAAATTATAATGATGTTATGAAGAAATGATAAATCATCACCTTGACATATCTATAAAGTGTAAGGTCTCTTCTATTACTACTATGGTACAGAATGACTGTTTCCTAAACTGGGTACATTAAATCTTAAGCAATCAATTAAAAAAATGTAATTCATCATTTCTCCTCTAATAATTCTTCTCAATAAGTCTTCTAAGTATGAAAATTAGCGTAATGGGAGAAATAATGCTGCCAAGTTCAAACAAACACATTGAAGCAGAATAAAACTAGAGTAATCCACCCTTCCTTATCCCAATTAAAGCAAAAATTAACACAAGGAAAGAACATTTTAAGTTCAAGTAAACGCTTCAATAAAGGAACACCCCATTGTGATGGTGACACAGACAGAAGAAACGGAAGACAAATGAGACACGACTGCCGGAATTCGGGGAAAATGTATCGGTGCACGGTGCGGCCGCTTTCGGTTAATTCTTTGACTTGATTCGACTTGACACGTTCATCTTCATACACAAACAAACACGATGATGTTAACCCATACTGAATGCATTAGCGAGATACTCAGGCTTCCTTAAATGATAACTACCCGTGCATTAGGGAATGTTCAAAGAAGTGCAGCTGACCCTAACATTTTGCAGGAGTTCTAGGAAAGATGAAATATAATTTGTGAGCCTTCCTTTTCTTATTTGCTCGATGCCAATGTGAATGTATTTCCAAGAGTAGGTTCTTCATTAAATTGACAGTAAATTGAGAGATATCAAACTTTTTTAATCAAATATGTACATGTAGTCCCACATATGTACATTTGTGTTTGTAGTATTATTCATTACATGGATGAGAAAATCATTTTGGGAGTTGTTAAACAACTCAACATACAGCCGTTCTTTCACAAGAACAATATCTTTTTTTTCCTGAAAACATTTTGTAATTTCTTTCGGACATTTGCAATGTGTCTAGGATTTCAGCTTTAAATTGGCAACCTTGTTTGATGTTTTGTCTGCACATAAACATTCATTTTGCTTCAGTGCCAATGTTATTTCCTTTTTGCAAATGGGGAAGTGTACCTCATTTCTCTATGTTCTTCTGATGTGCTTCCGCATCACTGTTTTTAAGAGAACTCTTCTGCTGAAAATGGAAAACTCATGTCACCAAACCATTCACGGTTTAATCACTAGTTGTCAGACCATGTGATGGAGAACCATATGTTCCAATGATGAATGATTGTTATCATATAAATCATCATCAAATATTGTTAATTGTGTTGATCTTTTGAAAAGATACACAAATACATTGAAAAAAAAGAAGGTCATGGGTTCAAACCACAGCAATAGCATTCTAACATTTACAGGAAATTCATACATATTGTGCTGCTCTCAACCCAGGTGAGGTAAATGGGTACCTGCAATATTCATACCATGAAATACTTGCATGACAGGGCTTACGTTCGGACACATTTGGAAACTCAGCCTCTGTGGGGTACATTAGTGCTGCTCTCAACCCAGGTGAGGTAAATGGGTACCTGCAATATTCATACCATGAAACTATTGCATGACAGGACCTATATAAGTCCCGACAGCTTTGGAAACCCTGTCTGCATGGGGTATAACATGAGCTATTACAAAAAAAAAGCCCCCCCCCCCTCAATATGCATTACAGAGGCTATTTTTCAGGAAGAAAATGTAAAATGAGTCCGTGTAAATAGACAAGCATTTTTTTTACCTAGAAAGAACGTACCCACAAGTTTTATCGGAGACATTCTTAGGTCGGTTATGAAAGTGGTTTAAGAGGCACCTTCCTCTCCCAGTCCCAGAGGTGGAGGAGCATAAGAAGATTGTCCTCTCATCCGCAGAAATCAATTTCCGTCTCTCCTCCCACCTAACACTGCGCCTCTTCGCTTGATGAAGTTATGATCTATTAGATGGACACACTGACCTTGCCTAGACTGTCTATATAAACACAGACACAACATCTTCATCTTTAAGAAGGGGGAGCGGTGTTTACACTATTTTTTTCATAAATTGACATCCATACAAATTTAATTTGGTCATTGTCTTCCAATTGTCCCCCCCCCCCCTCTGCAGAAATCAATTTCTGTCTACCCTCCCACCTAACACCGTGCCTCTTCGTCTGATGAAGTTATGATCTATTAGATGGACACACTGACCTTGCCTAGACTGTCTATGTAAACACAGACACAACATCTTCATCTTTAAGAAGGGGAGTGGAGTTCACACTATTGCCCCCCCCCCCACCCCCCATTCGCAGAAATTAATATTCGTCCCTCCTCCCACCGAACACTTTGCTCCATGCCAGACAAGGTTATGTTCTACATTTATGGAAACATAGACACAGCATATTCATTTAAAAAGGTGGAAGCAGTGTTCACATTATTCTTTTTCATTTTTTAAATCCATACCATCAAATTAACATATTTAATCAACATCTGGGGCCAGTTGCTCGAAATAGTCTTAGCTATCCTTTTCATGCTAGGGCGTCGTAAGTTCTTGTGCCACCCTCTTAACATAGTCATAACTACGTTAATGTCTATGTTACGAGGGTGGCACAAGAAGTCAAGACATCTGAGCAAGAAGAGAATGGCTAAGACCATTCGAGCAATCGGCCCCTGAATTCTAACATCCATGTGCGAAGCTAGGAGGTAGGATGCAGTGGAATGGACCATGTGAGGAGGATATGCATGGAAAACGGAAACTGACAGCTAGATGAGAAAAGACATCTCGGAGCAATATCGAGTAGATGTTGGTAATGGGGTGAGAGGGGGCAAGGTAAGTTGGAGCAATAATGTCACTACCTTTTTCAAGCAAAATGAAGAGAAGAATTTGTGATGGAACCAGCACAGAAACAGCCAGCATGGGACTACATCAAACAAAGTAAACTCCACAAATTGACCCATTGACTATAAGAACCAGGTTGATTCTGCACAATGTCTATGGGAATTACAGAATTCAGTAGTCAATGGGGTGATACAGAGAAGACAAGGAATGGATGCCGGGTACCAGGATGGGGAAGCATTAGTTAAGTTGAGGACTGTGTGTTCTGATAGCACCCATCTCTGCATATTCTCTTACTTGCAATCAGAGGGGTATAGCTGATCAGAGGGCTAGATAAGGACTCTGTGGTTGAGTGCTATGCAGTCCCTGTGTTCAGTGTAAGAGAATATGCAGATATGGGTGCTATCAGAACACACAGTCCTCAACTGGACTAGGGAAGCATGCATAGAGAGGTCACGGAGAGGTTTTTGGACTAGAGCAGTCTCCAGTTTGTTGATGCGGGGGATTACCGGCAAACATGCCAGCTGGATACCAACAGCTAATGTATCTCTGAGATGAGTGATGCGGGCGAGATGGGGAGTCGAGACAGGAGGATGATACCGGTGTCTGCACAAGAGATGCGTCCACAGAATAGGAGTTGCGAACGAAGATGAGAATAAATTTGCCAAAGCCGGTTGGTGGTATAAACTTGGGTCATGTAATAGATGTGAACTTCTCTAGGAGGGTTGATGCAGCTACAAGAGATGTGGAGCCGAGACACGAAGATACCGGAGTCTGCATAAGTGATGTGGTCCACGGAATACGAGAGGAGAAGGAAAATGAGAATAAAGCTGCTAAAGCCGGTTGAAGGTATAAACTTGGGTCATGTAATAGTTTCGAACGATTCTAGGAAAGGTGATTCGGGCGAGATGGGGAGCCGAGACACGAAGACACCGGAGTCTTCCTAAGTGATGCAGTCCATGGAACGAGTACGAAAATGAGAATAAATCGGCAAAGGCTTTGGAATAAATGATGAAGGGAGGAAGGGAGGATGGGGAAATGGGTTATGAAGATCCTACGGGCTATGAAGATACTATTAGAATAAATTGGTGAAGGCTGGTGTCATAAATTCCTGTTGGGTAAAAGAAAGATACATCTCTAAGATAAAAAAGATGGAAAGAAGATAGAGAAAGAGGAATTGAATATACAGGAGACTGTATAAAGTGATGTAGTTCACGTATAGGAAGAGAATTGAGTACAAGTATGAAAACATATTGATGGAGGCTGTGTCGTATTTTTCGGTCAGGTAAAATATAGATATATCTCTATGCTAAAAATGATGGAAAGAAGATAGAGGAAAGGAATACGGATATATACGAGACTGCATAAGTGATGCACTCCACAAACTGGAAGAAAATGGAGCACGAAAATGAGAATGAATCATTAAAGGATGGGGTTATCTTTGGGATAAATGATGTCTATGGAAGATGGGGGAACGGCAATGAATATACCATTCTCCCAAAGTGATATGGGCGAGATGGGTAGCCAAAACATGAAGATGCAAGTATCTGCAAGGGATGCAGTTCATGAAATGAAAATATAAAATAAAAAGCGAAATAAATTGGAAAAGGCCGATGATATTGGGATGAAGGTAGAAATGGGCTATGAAGATAATGAAGTCTACATAGGTGAATGAAAAGAAAATATAAAATGTAAATTCAAATGAATTGGCAAAGGCTAGTGGTATCCTATAATTTGCGAAGGATGCGGGAAATGGGCTCTAATAATGTTTTATTTCGAACTTGGTAGGCAAACGATGTCATGTGAAGAAGTGTCAAGAGGAAAAGGTTGTGAGATAGGTCACGATGGTAAAAGGTCACTGGACAGGATCGTTTGTGAAGGATGATATCATAGGATTGTCATTTTATATCTGTTGTAATTAATCTGCTGATGATTAAAGATCGTGACAGAGTGATTGCATATGACAGCATGGCCGGCCATTTTGGATGACAATGCATGGGACACGTGTGCATCTGACAATGAAACATGTAGAATACTATACTCTTCCAATGTTTCAGACAAATGATGTTATTTTGACCAGTATACAAAACCAGGTCAGTTGAGAGAGACATTTTGGCGGTAAAAGGTCACTGGACGGGTTTGTTTTGGAAGGATTATAGAGTAGAGGATAGTCACACTATATCTGTTGTAAGGGATCTTGCGATGAATGATGACAAGCAATCTATGACCTGTGGCGTCTCTACACTGCTCTAAAGCATGTCTTAATAACTTTGTTCTTGATTTTTTACACAAAAATTAACCTGGCATAACATCAGGGAAGTATTATGTATGAAAAACACAGTGCATTTATGAAAAGGGTTATGTTGGTAAAAGAGGTCAATAGGCGGGTTTGTTTTGGAATGATTATAGAGTAGAGGATAGTCACACTATATTTATTGTAAGGTACCTTGCAATGAATGATGTTTGAGCAATCTCAGACCTGTGGCGTCTGTCTATATAAACCGTACGTCGTAATAACTTTGTTCCCACATAAGAGAATTATGGAAGGCCTACATACAAATGCACAGTTCCCAGACCATAGACTGGTTTACTAATAATACATTCAAATTTATGCATTATTCTTGCCAACAAATGTAGTTACGTGGTATTCCTTAAACCTTTACGTAATAATTGAACTACAATATTTGGAAGCTAGTTTGCATACAGTAGTTGTTGCTATGTCAGTCAAGCCTCAAGCACTCGAGTTGTCAAGAACAACATTTGTGTAGAGTATGCATAAAAATAAACAATATCATCCATCTTTTGAAAGCCAGGCATCGATGTGCTTCTACTTTAACTTGTTATCACCCATGGAGAAAAAAGAAAAATGGTTATTCGTATTGAAAATTCTCCTAACTGATTCAATGCCACGAGGCATCATATCAAACAACTACCATTATTTAACCACTACATAGTTTGATCAAATGCATTTGCAATGTGTATTTTACTAATAACATACAGCATTGTCAACTGTTGTTGAATATCAAATACCTTGTCTAGAAAGTTAGAAGAATTGTGTTTTCACTCAATAAGAAAGCATTTGGTTCAGCCATTTAGGACTTAAAATTCCCATTTTTTACCCATAGAATATTCCATAATAATCGGCAATTCTGCAATGCATACATACACGTCCATAGTGTGACTATTTTTTCTTGCAACAGCTAGCAAGGTACCCATTTCAACAATTTCCTCCCATGGAAGGAGATCTCTGATTGGACATATCCTTCAATTTAGACCCGTTTCCATGAAGTAATAATCATTCCTTGAATGAGAAAATGACTGGCAGGTTGGTCATAAAAGGTGTAAATGCAACAAAAAAAGAAAATTGTGAAAATCCCTGACTATGGTAGAGGCGC
Organism: Temnopleurus reevesii; assembly: GCA_036244855.1. Taxonomy (NCBI): domain Eukaryota; kingdom Metazoa; phylum Echinodermata; class Echinoidea; order Temnopleuroida; family Temnopleuridae; genus Temnopleurus; species Temnopleurus reevesii. Next base: position 4,245 of record BQKZ01010553.1, on the reverse strand, counting down.
CGTAGTGTAGTGGTTCTGACTCTCGCCTTTCAACCAGAGGGTCGTAGGTTCGAATCCCAACCATGGTGTTAATTTCCTTGAGCAAGAAATTCATCCACATTGTGCTGCACTCAACCCAGGTGAGGTGAATGGGTACCTGGTAGGAATATTTTCCTTGAAATGCCAAGTGCGCTAATAAAGTGGCTGCCGGGCTAAAGCCAGGGTAATAATGCTACAATTGTAGAGCGCTTAGAGAATTCTAATGAAGAGTTGATAAGCACTATATAAAAGCCGTGTATTATTATTATTATTACTATGGTGGCTATGTCAAAGGAGGTGTGGTCATTGAAGACAGGTTACCTTTATATAATGGGTCCTAAACAACATATCTTTATTCGAAGGGAAATATGTGGCCATTAAAGACAAGTGGCTGCAAAAAAGACAGGTTTGATTGTATTGCTCAAATTGACATAAAACACATCACAATACCCCTCGTTGCCATGACAATATATTTCCCTTTTTTCATTAAATTCTCCTCCTGTCATCCAAGCAACTTTCCACAAGAAACTTTTCTATAACTATTTCCTAATTCTATTGATATAGAACATAGACACCAAATCATATGCACAAAATATGCATATGATGGAGGAAAGATATTTTTCTGTCATCCCCCCCCCCCCCTTTAGAAAAAAGAACAAAAAAATCCAGTTTCATAAAAATACCAATCTGTCATCCCCAATCCACCCTATCATTAATTTCCCCTAGCCCCAAAACATTATATTACAAATTTTCATTCATCCTTCAGTTCCTCACCCCTGGTAACAAATGGAACATGCAAGAAAAGCCTCCAGCATGTCTAGTCTGAGATTACAGACATCTTTTCAATAAATGTTCACTACAGCACTATCAAAGGAGTAAAAATTCACCCAATATTAATTGAAATGACTGAGGTAATGCACTTGTATAACAAAATCAATCAGCGAATAGCATCTATACAAATTTAAAACGTCATCAGTATATATGCTCGACTACAAGTAGGCCTACTTCAATCCATTTTTTTTTAATACGGTATATGCTTTTCCAGTCAGGCCTACTGGTTTAGTTCAGTACCTGTAGTTGTCTAGCCTGATGATATACAGTTCTCCTTTTCTAATTCATATATTGGTAAATGAGATATCAATTATCATTAGTAATTATCACACATTGTGATTGCCATTGATTCATCATTCTTACATGTCACATAAAGGTCTGTATAACAAGCCTATGCAGGTGTAAGCATCTCCAGCTGATTTTGACTTTCTAGTCTTGTCTTAAACATGCTCCAGACACAAATAAATTAACTTCATCGTGAAAAAAATAGTAAATCGTAAATCGTAAATTGAGACAAACATAACATAATCACATTAAAATCGGGGTTCTTTCAACAACAAAAAAGGCAAAGAAATCGACTCAAAACCCAAGAATAAAGACCCTACATAGATGTAGCCTACATGCATAGAATATACCCCATGATACAGAAGTTAATATTAAAAAAGATGAAGATATGCTGTTGGCCATGAACTAGACACCGTAATTCCTATTGTGGAATTTGTTTAATTATGTCTATCCTATATACAAAATGTAATACCATATAGCCCCTACATAGACATATAGGCTTAAATCATATAAACCCACGCAACCAGGGGCTAATGTAAACGAACTGGAGCCAAGCTGCTGACCATCAGCATGAACTTCTTTTATCATTCCAACCAAAATATAGAATAACAAAGAACCAATTAATTAAAACAATTAAAATGCCCAAACTCTTCATTACAAAATGAAACATTACATGTACATAATAATTTATATGTAGGTAGGCCAAGGCTTAGAAATAAACCCACACACCCAAAAGCTAATGTAAACAAACTGGAGCCAAGCTGTTGACCATGAGCATAAACACCTAAATTCTAACAAAAATAATGAATGGTTATGAACCAGGGTACATACATGTAAATAATGTATATAGGATGCAATACTACATAGCCCTACATGTACATATAGCCTAAATCATATAAACCCACACACCCAGAAGCTAATGTAAACAAACTGGAGCCAAGCTGTTGACCATGAAACGTAAACACCTAAATTCCAACCATGGTCAATGTAATGGGCGCATTCCGGGTATTTCTCTCTCTCTCCACATAAATTGGCCCGCATTACTGGGGTATTCGGTGTGCGCTGTGTGGCCCAGTTCAAAGTCAATGGGTGCTGTATGTGGTGTGTTGGAGTGGAGGCAACAGCTAGCGCCAAAGAGATGCATACGTAGGTACATGCTAACCTGTACACTGTATGCACTGCATTGGATTGTGCAGTCACATACAACTATTCTTTGCTGAGAATGTGAAATATGCTTTTTATTAATAAAAAAAAAAATGCAACTAATAAATATGATACTCCCATTAATGTCCATGTATTCCTTGTATCTCTTCTAGTGGAGACAAATTAATAGGCCGGTTTACTAGTATGTTCAAATAGGCGGGTTTACTTATATTCAAATTTATGTGCGTTTAACGTAGTTACGCGGTATTCCATAGGCCGGTTGATAACAATAATACTACAATACTTGGAATCCATTTTGCATACATTACTTGTTGCTATGTCGGGCAAGCATCAGGCAAGCTTTATGGTTGTCAAGAACAACCTTTGTGTTAGAGGTATGCATAAAATTTGCATCTATTAGTAAACCCGCCTATTTATGCACGTTCCTTGCCAACAGCCATAGTTCGTGGTAGGGCCTATTCTTTAAACCAGTAACAATTGTAACTATAATACTTTGATTCCAGCTTGCATACATAACTTTTTGCTGTGTCAGGAAAGTAAAGGGTAAATGGAGTTCAAAATATGTTCAAGCTTGCTGCCTGCATGATTTCAAGGTTTAGCTCAAACAAGGCCTTGTTGCATGGAACCAGTGAGCCAGATTTCCAGATAAAAATGCTGTTAAACTGTTCACAACATAAATAGCGTTTCCTAACCAAATGTAGATATTTTATTTGAATCCATGAACAAAGAGCATTTATGAATCATAAAGCAATTTGTTGCCAATTATGTGGTTACATGAAAATAAACAGAGGTCATTAACTGTCATAAAAACTGAATCTGGTTTCAAACGAAGGTATGACTTTGAAAGATAAATATAATAAGCCTCATGCCCTACACGGAGAATATACACCTTTACCAAATGCCAAAGATCATATTGATTGAACAGTACTGAATATCTAAAGCAAGGACTTTAGTTGACATTATCAAGCTTTTTATAATCTGTTTGCCTAATAAATCTATCAAAGACTATTTCCTGTTTAAAAAATGATAACCAGTAGTCATTATCTATCATAAAGCTAAATCTGCTTTCAAACAAAGGTATGGCCACTATGATATACTTTAAATTATGCCCTATCATGAAAGGTCAAGCCAGTCCTACATGTAAATACTAAATGTTATACTAATTAAATATTTAAAGCAATGACTTTAGTAGTCACTTTTTATAATCTGTTTGCCTTATAAATCTATCAAAGACTATTTCCCGTTTAATATTAATAAACTGATAATAAGTAGCTGATGTCTCTGGCTAAATCTACATTGGATGGACATATAAAAACAATCAGATCTCTTTTTTTCTTTACAATCTGTTTGAATGGAATTTTCATTTTAAATTTGTATAATTCTTTATAATAATGATACCCCCACAGTTCCAGATTCATCACAAGTTAATGAAGTTAGAAGATGTAATTTTACTGGAATGTTATAACTTTTGGTTGTTGAATTTTCTCAGAGACAGTCAAAGTAGGAATGCCTTTTTCATTGTTTTGGATACGGTGTATTCATTCACTTCATAATTCAATTTTAGAACATAAAACCAAACAAGAAAGCAAACAAACTCCAGCCAAACCAGAAAATATAAATAATTCAAGGAGAAAATGTTACAGATCTTAATATATATTTTAATATATAAAGCATCAAGATTATCAAATGAGGGTCTATGCAAATTCAATACATCTGATTTATATTTCCACCAAAAAAAAATCATCACATCGTTCAAAAGCAAAAAGAAAAACTCCCAATAGCGGATGTGTAGTGTACAGGGTTAATATGTTTTCATTGTCCTTATCAGGTGATTTGGATAACTCCTCCAACATTTGCATAATCCAGTTGAGGACTGTGTGTTCTGACAGCACCCACCTCTGCATATTCTCAGAGAGGTATACAGATCAGAGGTTATGTAAGGACTCT
>BQKZ01010552.1:0-18556 GCA_036244855.1 Temnopleurus reevesii | reverse complement strand
TGCAGCTCACAAAGTAGTTAAATATCAGAAGCGCCATCTCTCCCAAAACTGATCTCGGTTTAAGACTAGAGTAGTTTTACATTGTGCTTCACTCAGCCCATATGAGTTGAATGGGTATTGCTCGGAAGAAAGTCCTTGAGTAAAGTGAGTGCCAAATAAGACGGTTAATAATTCATAGAGCACTATACACAAACATCTGAAATAAACATTATCATTATTTAATAAAAAAAGCCAATTCATCAATCAACAATTAGACAAACTATATAAGGTCATATTCATTCTTTGAGGCAAACTTAATTAAGTGAGTTTACATATGCCACACATATTTTTATTATTATCATTATTTATTCGGCAAATTATAAATTATAAAAATATAGCCACCACTGCAATTACCAAAAGTCACTAAGAATCGTACACTGACACAAATTATTATCACTATTACTAATTGTATAACAAGTGATACCAAGGACGAAAGACTATTAAATGACAAACTTGAAACCAATACAAATATTGACTCAATTAAGATTTTTCATCATACCACACATGCATACAAATATTTTACACATAAAGAAATGCTATTGAAATTATAAACTTGAAGTTGGATAAAACTTTTTGTTTAATTTAAAAGATTTTGTGGGTGGATGCACTCATAATAATAATAGCTATCAGAATAATAAAAAATTCAAACTTTTCGCCATTTCATCTGATCAGAGATGTGTCATTCATCACATTTCAGCTAACATTCATCATTCATGCCATGACTGTAATCAAATTGGCTTACCACTTCCAATATTTCTATGATGCCTTGCGGGAGTTTGATATAATCCAGCCCAGATGGGACCCTGTAGGTTGAGGATGGCAGAGTGATGTTGGCGGTGTCAGACATGATTGTTAAAAAATGTCACAAAATTTCCCGATAAGTCTGAATTGTTGTTAAGCTACGAGGTATGTAGGTGCCTAGTACTTGTGAAATAAAGCTAGTAGAAGCAGTAGCAACACAGTAACCAGGTCTCAACCTATTCCCAAAATAAGTTCACAGGGAGATGTCGTCCAGTGTTCGAACAGAAGTTCTGTGAAATACCGGAATTGTTTTTACAGGGCCATGAAGGATCGACGCTATTGATCTTGCGCAATCAAAACATGGCTGGAGCCTATTGCGCCTGCGCAGTACAATTAACAGCTGATATTTCACACATGTGCTGACCTGTCGCGCGCTCGTCGTGTACCTCCCGCGGAATTTGTGTTACCTCTTCTTCTGTAAAATTAATTAATGTATGACCCATAATTTGCAAATTATAAGTCAGCATCTGACGTGTATCTCTCGAACAAGGCTGCTGTGCAGAATATACGCCGTCATCATGCCCTGGAAATGTCAGATAAAACCAACTCGAGGAGGAGCTGAGTTCCAAGGGCCTCATGACATCGATGTTCCCCGGGACCAGCCCATCGTTCTTGGACGGAGTCCCGTTACGGGAATCACGGACAAGAAACTATCCAGACAACATGGTGAGGATTGCTTTATATTTCTTATTAAGCAAATGTACATCATCAATTGAAATTTGTAGGTTTTAGGCAAAGGATGTTTTCCTCTTATTGAAGATAGATAAATGTTGCATTTTAAAAGATGTGATGATTTTCCAAGCTGGCAAATAAAGAGAAGTGTGTAAAATGGATTGATATTGGGCCTTTGGGGAGGAATTTAGAATACAAACAAAGATTTTTTTTTAAAGAGAATTGTTGATGAAATAACCCAAAGGACTGGACGGTTCTTAGAGTTTTAAATGGATTAAGAAATTGAACACAAGATGATCATGATGAAGCTGCTTTAATTCAATGCATGAAAAGATTAACTTTATGGAGTTTTGTTACGAAAATATAAGAGTTATGAATGTTAATTGAACTTTAACAAACTTCAATTGAGAGGTTCAGTTGAACTTTGCATATGTAAGATTTTCCTACTATAAAATTTGACATCCTAATCTGTTTCTTCTGTTCTTTCTGTTTCTGTATTAAGGTTATGGTTTTTTCTTTTAAGAATATTTTCATGCTTTTGACGCTTGATGGTTTTTAGTAACTTAACTTGCTTGTTTATTTTTTACCTCTTTCAGTGGAACTGACAGCGGATTATTCTTCCAAGACATTGACGGTCAAACAGGTCTGTATCTGAGGCTGAGAGCAACTTATGCTTTCCTATAAGGGATGTGGCTCTGATTTGCCCAGCCCCCCCCCCCCCCCAAAAAAAAAAAGCCTTATTCCCAGCAGCTGTCTTCCACCATTCACTAAAAAATGACAATCACACCAAAAAATCACACCAAAAAGGATTCAGGCAGGAATAAGACAGGTAAAGATATTTATAGTTTTCCAAATTTACCAATATAAACCACCCCTAATACTTTACAGTTTTTAAGCCAATATTTATTTCATTGGTGATAGAACCCATGTTCATCTCTCTGTCTATTCGGAGTACCTGTACTTCAGGAATTGAAAATTAATTTAGAAAAATTGGTTGCTCATCACAAAATGGGAGGATGAAGAAGTTTGACAAGTGTATAACTGTCCAGTCAAGCCTTCACAATAACTGTAGCATAGAAAAGAAATTCCTGAACCTATTATTCTACAAAGATATGTAGAACGTGTGTTGCATCTGTTTCCTGAATAACAGTAAAGTTACTATCTTTCGTCCGCTACGGCCAGTGTGAAGGCTTGAATGGGCGTCTTTATATTGTGCCAATTCATGTGAACCTCAATTTCATAGTGTATGATTTCTTATCCTCAAGAGTTATATTGTCTCAAATGGGACTTTGTGGATGAAACAATCCATAAAAGGTTTGTGCAGCTGAATATTGGTGTGATTTCGAAACTCATAGCAGCTATCACAAAGTGTGGTCTCCTTTTAGATAATTAATCTATCCTTTCACTTTTTTCCTACTCAATCAAGATTGGTCCCAATGCAGCCTGTTGTCATGGCAATGAATTGCAGAAAGGAGCGACGGCCAAATTGTCAAAAGGAGACTGCTTTGAACTTCTCAAGGGAAAGTACGAGTACAGCGTCAACTTCATTAATACCGATCCTACAGAACCAGAAAGCTCTAAATCATCAGCAAGCACACAAGGGACTGCCAAAGATGGTAAGAAGCAAATGAAAGTGGACCGAAAAAGGCCATTGGATGATGATGATGACGATGATAGCGACAGTGCAAAGGATAAGAAGCCGGAGAGCAAGAAGAGCAAGAAGGAAGAGGAGCCGCCGATGGACGACATCGATCAGAGATTGGCAGCTCTGCAACGGAACGCCGAAGAGGCGGAGAAGAAGCGGGAATCAAAGAAAATTGGCAGCTCGCCTCCGCCGGGTGACAAGAAGATGATCAAAGAGAGCCGGGTCGATGGAGGAGGAGAGAAGACATCAAAGACAGAGAATGTTGAAGCCTCGGAGAGTGGTGCCCCTGCTGGTGAGAGTGGGAAACCCAGCACGGTGGAGGAGTGGAAAGAAGATGGCAAGCTGTTGGTTTACAAGAGTGTTGGAGTTAAAGCTGGTTCCAAGGTATGGAGCTGGAGATTTATTTTCTTCTATGTATATGTTTACTTTGATTAGGTTTGAAATAGAATTGCAAATGTAGAAAAATTATCGAAGATCATTCTAGTCTGTACAAACATTTGCATGGGTAATAAAAACCAACACAGATATGATTATTTCATGTGCTTCCATCAGAAACGAATCACAAAACAGAAAAGGGGGAATAATCAGTCAGATTCAATCAGAAGTTAGAGATTAATAAACGAACAGCTGAAACAAATTATTTCCAATGAAAGAAAGCTTGGCAAGAGGACTTGCTACTCATTTATTACCTTGGGAATTAACAAATGAATTGACATTACACCGACTCTCAGAGCCAGTTATAAAGAAGATAATCATAAAATTTTTAAATTTCTGTGAATGTTCCACTAGTAGAATTAGTAAATTTGCATAATACAGAGAAAATGTTTTTGTTTGTATCTATTTCTCTAAATACAATGGAAAAAGAATTAAAAACAAAAGAAATACTATTCTTCCCACATTTCATGAAAGTTTATGTTAATTATTCAGTGGCTTCTGTTTAGGAGTGCCTTCGAAATGTATTGATAAGAGATTCATGACAATTAAAATTAAAATGTCTACCATCTAACAGCTGAACCAAATAACTCCTCATTGATAGCAATAACATGATAGTGCTTTCTCTCCCATGAAAATATTTGGTTCATCTGATTGGTGATTCACATTTTAATTTTTGATTAGATATATTCTGGAAAGTTAGCATCTCTAATACGCTGATCTATCTTTTTTTTTTTTTCTTTTCTATAGGTAGTGTGCTTTGACATGGATGGTACATTGATCACTACAGCATCAGGAAAGGTGTTTGCCCAGAATGCTGATGATTGGAAGTGAGTTTGAAGATCGTCTCCCAGTGCCCTCTGAATTTTACAAATTACGACTGGTGTTTATGTCTAAAATCTGCAAGAATTTTGATGAAATTGAAAAATCAGTGGTGCTATATAAATAACATGTGGTGCATCAGAACAAAGAATTAGCATAATTTGTCATTTTACTCATTTTCAACTATGCCCTACCCATCTCAGGTCCAATTCTAAAGAGAAAACACCTATTTCTGGGTACTCCTGATTCAAGAAAAAAATATTTTACCCGTGGTGGTATTTTTCAGGTATTCAATAACACCACTCTTATTCCACAGTCCAGAAGGTCATGGATTCTCCCCCTCCCCACCACTTACTGTTGAATCATTTGTATGTTCTTCATATCTAATTGTTCTGATACCATTGCATGAAACCATCATACTTTGTTTACCTTTGATTAGTATAAAAGTCCAGAACGATGGATTTAGCCCAGTGATCCAACTGTGATTCCATTGTTATTGGTTTTAAAATAGCGATAAAAACGTAAACAAGATAAATTATGTTGACCAACACTGTAGCAAGAACTGAATTGAGTCAAGCGATGTTTCCACTCATTTCAATAGTATGTCAGTGTTCTTGTTACTATGTTAGGGTTTCTTTGATTCCTTGCTGCAGTGCCTTTCTTTGAATGCTGGTCCACAAAACTACTGAAACACCTCGGAATACCTACTATTGATTTTGGTTCGAGTACATTTTACAGTGTCAGTCACCAGTATATTAGTATGTTTTTTTTTGCAAAATTGTTCAAAAGAGTTTCACCCAAAAGGCATGTTAACTTGCACTTGTTTCAATATGATTCTTGCTACTTTATTATGGCGATCATCTGGAGTTGCATACCTTTATTTTAAATGTTATGGGATTCAGGACACATGGTATCACAACTTACTACCATTTTGAGTTTATTTCATTTATATTTTATTCAAGCACATTAATTCTCATAATGGTGATAGACTAATCTAGTACTATACTTTTTACAATATGGTTGTTTATTTTATTTTCAGAATCATTTTCTCTGAAGTGCCTGGTAAATTGAAGAAGCTACATGCTGGTGGATATAAGGTAAGTAAGCAGATCATTATTCAGGTCAAGATTACTCTAAAATTGTACTATACTATAACAATAGGTACCTTAAGAGAAATCACTATATACTCTACTATAATAATAATGAACAGATTTTATATAGCACTTATCAACTCTTAATGATGAAGAATTCCCTAAGTGCTCTACAATTGCAGCATTATAACCCTGGCTTTAGCTTAATATGCCTAATACTAGGTACAATATTATTACCCTAGCTATGCTGCCAAGCCAGCTACTGTTGCTCAAGCATTTCAAGAAATAAAATGTTACCAAGTACCCATTTTAAAAAATTTTAGTGCAGCACGAGGTGCGTAAGTTTCGCACTGAAGGAAAATTACGCTACGGTACGATTAGAAACTATGATCCTCGGGTTGAAAGGAAAGAGTCAGAACAACTACATGATGACACGTCCACAAATATCTGTAAAGTGTAGATGAAATGTTATTAGAATTTAGACTCGGAGAGACTAGGAGTAATCAGATTGAGGTAAACTCTGTGGGCAGATTTCACTGAGATGCAGCCATGTAAATTTTCTGGATTGTAATGGTCATTCTTTCTTGTTCCTTCAGATTGTGATATTCACCAACCAGCTTGGTATCAGCAAAGGCAAGCTGACCGTCAAGGAATTTAGAAGAAAACTTGGCAATGTTCAGAAGAAGCTTGGAATACCACTACAGGTAAAATAATAGTTCTGAGCCCTTTTTAAATAGTATCCATAGGTCATAGGTTATAGTGCAGTTCCAGTGCAAGTAAAATAGTACTTTTGACTCTTTTCTAAGGCTCAATCACAAATGTTGCATGAAGCCCACCACACATGTTATGACTCAACCACCTTACAACTGGCTTGCGACTGAGTGAGCCAAATTTTTATATCATATCAGTTGTACAAAGTTGTAAGCAATCGCAAGGCCAGTCGTGGCGATTTGACATGTTAAATCCTAATAACTGAGTCATAAGCTCACATCCAATCAGACAAGCATATTGATTATGATGTAACAATGGTGAAATACGTGTGTCTCTGAGCAGCTAACAGACCACACAAAACCAACAGTTGCAAGGCAGTTGTGAGGTCAGGTCATAAGGCGTGGGGCACTGCTTATGATTGCTTTTTACTTCAGTGACGTAATCCACTCGCAAGTTTGATGGGGGGGGGGCGCTAATTAAAATTTCAGTTGAGTAATACACAGGCTCAAATTTATATACTTAAGAATTCTGCACATTTTGAAATACTTAGATATTGTTATATTTTCCCCTTTTCTGAATTTTCATGTAGGCATTCGCTGCTACAGCGGGAGGAGTGTATCGCAAGCCCATGACGGGGATGTGGGAATACATGCAGTCTAAATGCAACGATGGCATCAAGATCGACATCAAGGCTAGCATGTATGTGGGAGGTAAGTGCATCAAAACTCTCCATTCCTTTCATTTTCTTCTTCCCCAATCCCATCATAATTTGAAGTTTACCTTCTTAATCAGAGAAATTATCTCTGTCTTTGAGGGAAGGGAATTCAAAAGGGAACCCAACCCTGGAATTATCATGTTATCATTAAATGAAGAAAAATCAGATGTAACAGCCGAGATTCAAATAATATAATGAAAAGTGAGGTTGGACATATACAAAGTTCACCAATTAACGATTTTGCCTATTTAATCTCTCTCTACAGATGCAGCAGGCAGACCAGTGGACTGGGCTCCTAAGAAGAAGAAAGACTTCTCCATGAGTGATCGTCTGGTAAGACATCAAGAGTGTTATGCTTTTCATTTATGAAGTTGAATGATAAGGAAACTGGGCAAAGTAAACAGCTTCTGATTAAAACCTTTAAAATGACAAGTGAATAAAGAGAACTGCTGAAATTTCTTATCCAATGATGCAGTGCTGTGGAGTAAAATGCAGGAAAAAAGAGCCTGAGCTTTCGATCTCAGCAGAATCTTGATCATAAGATTAGAATGACTTTAGGAGACTGAAATTTCCTTCCCATTATTCATCAATAAGGTGTGACACTTACAATGCATTTTCATTCCAGAACGATAGGGAAGTACATTTCTTCTGTGGCCTAGAGTCATTGTGAAGACTTGAATGTCAATTAGGTTACCATGTCAAGTTTCTTTGTCGTTCAATTTCATTGTGTAAACTACATGTATTTATAATGTGGAGGTTACATTTCTCTGAGATAGAGTGCAAAATTTAACATCAAAATATTTTATTATCATTTGTTATTTCAGCGATGGACACTAAGCTTCGGGATGTTCTCTGTCATATATTTGACTCTTCCATTCTAAGGAGAGATAAATATGCCGTTATATTAACAAAAAGTTTATTTTCATGAAGACGATGATTTTATATTCATTGAAATAATAGCCATTTCTTTTCTTTATATAAAATTTAATGAAGCTAAAATTTTGAGTTTTCGATTTTAATCAACTGTGACGAAGGATACGTCAACCGGAAGTAGTACGTAAGAGTTTTGCACGTCTGCCTATTGTTACGTCACAGGTAGTTGTGCATTTAACAATGAGCAGACGGGCAAAACTATGATGCACCACTTCCTATCGAGTGTGAATGTGATGAATGAAATCGAAACCTCCGTAATACCATTTGAAAAATGCATTCATCATTGTTCCTGTATTTTCATTCATTGTTTCATTTTCTTCCAGTTTGCCCTGAATGTTGGCATTCCCTTCAAGACACCTGAGGAGTTCTTCCTTGGCTACAAACAAGCCAAGTTCAACATGCCCACCTTTGATCCAGTAAGTCTCAGTATGATTTAGAAAAAAATAATTTTCATAGTTCTGTAAAATCACTGCCTATTTTGGTAGTCACAATTCCATCAGTTTTCAATTGCTTTTACAGTTTGGTTTAAGATTGGTTATCTTAGTTTCATTTGATTTACTCTACTTATACTCCATTTTTGTGTCAGTCAGGTTGATGTTCTTACAATCTCAGTCTGATTTGAATGTAAAAGATTACTTCGTTCTTGCAAATATGCATTAAGGCTTGTTCTTGTTATCATTCAACTTATATGCCTACTTTGAAGATTTCTGAAATTTAAAGTCGAAAATTTGGACTTTTAGAATTTGTTATTTTCCTGCATCATCATAATGACAATGAATAATCTATCGAAAATACAAATCTTCTTTTGACTATTATTTAGTAAACTCTACTCATTAGGTGAATTATTAAGAAAAAAAAACTTTACCATGGAACTGGACTGTCAGTTTCCAGGATTTTTCCTCACTTGTTTTGCTCAATAGTTATTAGATGCTTGTACTTCAAGTTTGTTTGTGGGAATGTTATTTCCATATTTGAATTCAATCAATTGTCTCTGGACTTCATATGATATTACCTCATAACTTCATATAATCAATCATACACCACAATGTTTTATGTCAGTGTATATCAATTTCTTTGTCACTTTTGTATTTAATAGAGGACCATTTCTCCCAGCACACCATTGTTCAACCCTTCCAGTACTGTAGTACCTGCCAGCGTGCAAGAGGTATGTTTACGTAGAAAATCATTTTCCTGGTTTTTATCATAATTTTCTATGCATTTTAGCAGGATTGCTTTGTTTTCACTGTGTGAATTATATATAGATGATAATGGGCCCAACCTTCATTAATGCTAACTTATGGGAGAAAGAAATGAATTGAGTTTTACAGCCTGTATCATTCAAATTTCAATATCAATACCAAGTTACGATAGAATGTAAGAACAACTTAACACAAGACTGGTATCAGTTCTTGTGCCGAATGATTTGAATCTTACGCGTATAACACTCGTTAACGTGCTCCAGTCTTTCTTAAAGTCATGCGTAACTTTAAAAACGATTTGTTGAAACACCGTCCAGGGCATGAACCCTCAGTGCAGAAACCAACTGTCCCAAACACCTTGATTTCAGGCACACACCACAATGCCCAGTCAATGTGTAAATGTTTGATTTTTCATACAAAGAACAATTCATATTTATTTGCTATAATTTTTTTCTCCATTTCTCCTTTCTTGTGAAGGTCATCATACTTGTAGGATTACCAGCATGTAAGTATCATATCAGATATCCATTGAATTAGGTAGTCAGAATTCTAACCTAAAATATCTTCTTTTCATTTTTCATTCGAAAAGGGTTAATCAAATTTTTGCACGCAAACAATTATTCAAACCATAAAAAAATGTCATTATTCATCCTCCTGTTTTCCGGAAACCATTAATTATCCATTTTCTATAGAAAACAAAATGAATCAGCCATACAATTTGTCACGTGTGATTTTACCAAACTCGTAATTGTGATTAAATTTTTATCAACATGAGCAAAATCCCACAGTAAGTTAGAGGAATTTAAACTGATTTTCTTTAACCCAGCGTTCACAATTCTTTTTCTCTTTACAGCTGGGAAGAGCACATTTGTCAGGAATCATGTTCTACCTCACAAGTATGTCCATGTGAATAGGGTGAGTTTGATTGAAATTCTGTGAATAAGGGGGAAATCCCCTCTACTTTCTAAAAAAAAATATTCTAAATCCATAATTCTCTTGCATTTTTTATATTCTTTATGTTTTCATGCCCTTATGTAATTCCCAAAGTAATTTTCATTAGATTCTATTTTACTTTTGGAAAATATTTAAAGTTTTGGAAAGGGTATTTTAAATGAGGCCAAGGGGGAAAACAGTTTGGTTGCCCTCAACAAACCCTCTCTAAATGGCTGATGTGAACTTCTGACCGATCGTGCTGTTTTACAAAAAAAGGCGTTCAAGGGCAACGAAACATTTATTTTAGGGGCCTGATTGTTTGAAGAAGGAGTAAATGGTAAAGGGTTGTAAATGTTGGAGAAAGAGAGTCATGCTAGAATCTTGTCAATCATTGAAATTTGCTTTGAAAGGAAAGCTGATTTAATCATTCACCAGCGAATAAGCAATTAGATGAACATATTGTTTTCTAATAGTTTGGTTGCCCTCAACCGACCGACTCTGAAAAGGGCCCAACATGAACTTCCGACTTACCAATGCAACTTTTAAGAAATGGCATTTGAGGGCAACCAAACAATCATTTTAGGGGCCTGATTGTTTGAAGAAGGAGTAAATTGGAATGGATTGTAAATGTTGGACAAAGAGAGTCTTGTTAAAATCTAGCCAATCCTTCAAATCTTCTCTGAAAAGAAAGCTGATGTAATCATTCAGTAGCTAATGAGCAATGACATAAACAATCTTCTAATATGATAATTAGATACTCCTCTGATACATTTAGGTACCCTGTGTTTT
The DNA here is from genome assembly GCA_036244855.1 of Temnopleurus reevesii. NCBI lineage: Eukaryota > Metazoa > Echinodermata > Echinoidea > Temnopleuroida > Temnopleuridae > Temnopleurus > Temnopleurus reevesii. Next base: position 7,774 of record BQKZ01010552.1, on the reverse strand, counting down.
GACCCATTGACTACTGAATTTTATTATTCCTGTAAACATCATGCAAAGACTACCTGGTTCCAGTTGTCAATGGGTTAGTAAGAATGCACTAATACTAGAATTTCCTTTTTTATTTATGAAGTAAAAAAAAGAGCTTGAGCTTTCGATCCTAGCAGAATCTTAATCATAAGCAATTTTCCTTGTCATTTTGCTTATGATTGAAATTCTGCTATTATCGAAAGCTCAAGCTCTTTTGTTAATTCATTTCACTCCATAACTCTCTATCATCAGATAAGCAATTTAGAAGTTCTCCTTACTTACTTTTTTGTTTGTTTGTTTGTTTCAGGACACCATGGGTACATGGCAGAAGTGTGTAGCTGCCTGCTCCTCTGCTCTTAGCAAGGGACAGAGTGTGGTAATCGACAATACCAATGCTGATGTAGACTCAAGAAAAAGGTATTCTATACTGATTTAATATTTCACCAATCAATGATAAATTTGTGTGTGAATTTGAGTACAACTTCATTATGAAAAAGCGAAAAGGAATATGCTATAACGATTTTATTACAGTCAACTCCATCTAAGTAAAACTTCTCTTTATTAGTCGAAAAATTGTTGAAGTCGAAATAATATTGTGAACAAATCGTCCAAAAACTATGTTATTTACTTCAGGTTTGTTATCTCAGGTGATTAGGTAGAGAACAAGGTATTTTTATATTATTATATTTCAAAGGTAAAGGTCAAACAGTATAATTCAGACATATAGTAGTAAAATATACTATTGTTGAACAGAGGCATTTTAGTGCTGTTGTAGCCCTTATACTTCAATACATATTTATGGTAAAATGAAACAATTGCAATGTACAATGGTATTGAGGTTTATTCAAATACGGGCATAGTAATACTCCCTTATCAAGCTAAATAAGATAGAAATTTCCAATGCTGCTATAATAAAAATCATATTTCTTACCAATCAATTTTTATATTTACAAAGTATTGTACCTGCTACTGTTATACAGATTGAACCACAATCATTGAACTTCTTTATTATTTAGTGAATCAAGTGAATCAAGTAAATGTGTTAAGATGTCTTTTTCATGAGGCCATGGGTTCAATTCCTCACGAAGTATGTTTGTGATTTTTTCGGAGCATCTCAGAGACGCACTCTCAGTCAGTGTTTGTCCATGTTGGTATAAGACGAGAATTAGTTCAAAATTCCAATGGTGGGCAGGTACATAGTATTGGATGTTTATGATGTGTATTTATTTCTTGATAGATACGTTGACTGCGCAAAGAAGGCCAAGGTCCAGTGTAGATGCTTCTCCTTCTCAACGACCTTTGACCATGCCAGACACAATGAAAAGGTAAATTTTGCCATGTTTTCATCTTTTTGTTTGAAAAAATGTGTTCCAATTCCCGCAGTCGACTATAAATGCAGGGCACTATATAGTTTTCATATGAGCCGAGATGCCCACTTTTGGTTACGTTGATTCGTGCATGTGTGTTTCTTTTTGCCTGCTTTCAAAGAAAAAGAAGTCTTGTTTGTTTCATGGTATCGCAAGATATTGTTTAATATCGCCTTCTGTCAGTTGTGAATATTAAACCACATTTCAGAACTACTTGTTTAAGCAATAAGCACAATAATTTGTTACTATTGTTAAAACAATAAATATAACTTTCTGTAATATATTTCTTCTCCTTGCAGTTCCGCCAGCTGACTCCGGCAGGGAAAAACCATGCATCCATCGCCGACATGGTTTTCTACTCCTTTAGGAAGAACTTCGTTGCTCCAAAGAAAGAGGAAGGGTATTCCGAAGTCGTGGAAGTCAACTTCCTACAGTCTTTCAAGAACAAGGATGAGGAGAAACTCTACAAGACGTTTCTGCTTGAGAAATGAATGAAACATTCTGGACCATTTCAATATGTGTGTTTACCCTGCTGCCGTTAGAGTCCAATGATTCCTGTTCAAAGACTGTGGGGATTACAGAGTTTTGTAATCATCTCTGGTTCATGAGGCAGGTGAATACTGCGATGCTAAGTGCTCCAGAATATACACAAGATGAGGTCAAGATTTAAATGTGAATAACTCAATAGCTGAACAAAAGAAAGAGTAAAGCATGACAACAATAACCATACTCTCAGCCTTTCACTTGTAATGAAAGCCTTGAATTCATATGAAAAAACACTTTGTACACATCACTGAACAGTCAGCATCGTTGTGATTGTTGTCAAGATAGATTATCAGCCTTTCTGGATCATTCTAGAAGCATCAGAAGAAACTTTATTAGAAACTGTTCTAAAACGGCACCGTAATATTCATGAGCGTGTGCTTGTGAATGTGTGCATGCACACGACCATTTGCGTTTCAGAGAGTGAGAAAGGAAGGAACTGTCAATGAAAGTAAATCCATCTACCAATTGAGTGGGAGCTACTGTGAAAGTTCCCACATGGTATACACTGTATTACCACCCAAATCAGTGTAGCAAAAGTTCTTTATGAATTAGAAGATTATACACATTATACCCTTTGAAAACCAGCCGAGACGGCTGAACAGGGCAATTCAACCCGTGATTGGTAAATAAATGAATAAAATGGAAATAAATGTTTGGATGTTCATTATTTGGGAATGTAAAATTTTGACCAGTGCAGTAAATGTTCAAGCGATCGCCCTCTCATTGTTGTGAGTGATCAATTTTAAAAGAGAACAAAGTGTAGATAAACATCATTATGTTAAGGTCCTTCAGACAATAGAAATTGCCACTTTATATTGAATAATTATTATTGTAATAATTTGAAATACAACAGAATACTAAATGATGATACCAGGAAATTACCTTTTATATGAAGGAGTTTGTTACATCATTGCTTTTCATAACGTGGTTCAATATATAGAGCTCTACTGTTTGGAAGACATACAGTCAACTCTGCCTTATTCGAACTTGTCAAGTTAAATGATTTCCTAAATCAATAGGATTTTTTTAACAAATCATATGAAACATTAGTTCAGATTCTGAACGGTTTCATATAATTGCTCTGCCCCAGTGGTATACGAGCACGACCGATAGATGCCGTGATCATATCTTCGTACAGAATGCCAGAATTTTGGGTCTGAGAAACCTTTTCTGAACGGTTTCATATAATTGCTCTGCCCCAGTCGTATACGACCACGACCGATAGATGGCGTAATCATATCTTCGTACAGAACGTCAGAATGTTGGGTCGCCCGTGAATTCTCGAGGTCGCGCCCTCTTTCGGTCTGGCAGCAATGGAAAGAAAAAGATCGATTGGGAGGATATAGCGCTCTCAAAAAATTGTTTAGAATCTGAACTAATGAAACATGTGATATTTACCTATTTTCTCCCAAGAGATTTGACCTCGGCTGAGTTACCTGTTTGTCATTATACAGAAAATTATTTAATGTTGCTGAGACATCATCGGCTGTCAACAGTGATGTTGTAGATAAACTCTTGAAGAACTTGGTAACAAATGAGCAGAGTTTCTCAATAGATATTGAGAATCATACACTAGCTACCAGATTTGCATTTGCATAAAAGCTTTCTTTTCTCTTTCCTCCTTTTTCTTAAACCAGCTTTTTTTCTAAAAAATTATTTATGCATTGTATGACCTATTAAAATATCTGTGTAATATTGTGATTGTGCAAATTACAATATTTACAAATCAAGTAGTCTGTCCCATCTAATCATATTCAATTAGATGAAAAATAAGCAAAGTATGCCAAATAAAGAAAGAAAGGGACCAGTATCAAATGTGAATAAAACCTTTTTGTTATCCAGTGTTTAATATTTCTCTTATTCTATTAAAACTATTCCAAATGATATTGCATTGCATTTTATCAAACAAACCATAATCATCATCAAACATGAGTGATTTTAGATATTGCATGATATCTTTCTTTCCTGACACAATCTGGAAAGTGAGCCCATGTTAAGTGGTTTGTAACTCTTTGGGTAGTGTACTAAAATTCCACCATTTTCTTGTTTTACACAATATGAATACAGTCTAACCTCGTTATAACTAGGTCGTTTGGATCAGAGAAATTACCTCTTTGTATTGAAACCTTGTTATATCAGGGCCAAAATGCAATAAAATAAAAAGAGACGTGACCAGAAAAATTACCTTGTTATAACGAGAGCTTGTTATGCCAGTGCTCTTTATAACGAGGTTTGACTGTACTGAGGCAATTTGAGATTGACACTTTTCAGCTGTACACACTGCTAAAAATTGCTGATGACCAACGAAGGTGCAAAGTTTTTTGTAATCGCAAGAAGGTTTTTTTTAATGCTCGATGGTTAAAACTTGGTCAAAACTTGGTCTGCTCTTTAGATCAGGGCACTCGATACATTTCAGTAATGTAAGTGATTATGTGTTTCTTGATTTTGAAGAAATAAAGTAAGGCTGTTTCTATTTTTATGAGGCTGTTATATCACTGTTATTGTGTCTCTTGTTTTGCTGAAAAGATTCTCATATTCCCATATTCTGTAGACAGTGACGCTGTCAACTATGCCTAAGTCGAACTTCTGTAAATTTAATAATCATCTAAGGGGATGTTGTTCAAAAGTTGCAATTGATCGCAAATCAACTGCAAATCAGCTGCAAATTTGAACGTGCATTTTTATTCGCACATGGTAAGCGCTTCCAGCAAGACGCGCATGAAACAATGATTTTGATTGGCATGTTCTGATCAATTGCAACTTTTGAACAACATCTACTCAGTCAAAGTATTTTTTTTTGTACAAATCATACAAAATTTGTGATATTTAATAATGATTATAATGATAATTGAATTTATATAGCGCTTTTTCAAGAGGATACAAAGCGCTGCTTAAAAAGACATATATTTAGCTACATTAAGAATTATAAAGATGGGTTTTGAGGTGTTTCTTGAAAAGGTTGAGTGATTTGGTATTCCGGAGAGATGCGTGGAGACTATTCCAGAGTCGTGGGGCCAGGGACTGAAAAGAGTTGAAACCGGCCTGTTTTTTAGACTTCGGGATCTTAAATGAAGGGGCACAGGTGGAACGGAGAGAATATGACGTTTTCTGCTGTTGAAAGAGTGAGGAGATATAATGAGGAATTGTCGTAGACAGTGATTTATAAGTTTGCACGATTGTGCGGTATTGTATTCTTTTGGAAACGGGAAGCCAGTGAAGTTCGTTAAGTAAGGGAGTGACATGACAATACTTAGGTTGTTGAAATATGATTCGAGCAGACCTATTTTGCAAACGTTGTAGCCTATCCAGATCCCCTTTACTGATTCCACCAAGTAAGCATCCTCCATTACTACATGTAAATCAAATTTCTCCCTTGTCGAACAGGTTTTTGTGGTTCTTAGAGGTTCGACTTGGGCAGAATTAACTGGGGATTTTTTCAATCTGGTAAATACAAGATGGTTATAATAATATTGAACTCGGAAATAGAAATCAAAGTGGTTGGAAACACCCAAGGGGTGATGGTTTTGGTGTAGGGGGATTCATTGTCCTCCAAAGATGTTAGGGGGGAGGGGTGGTCACGACCAGCTTGCCCGGGGGGTGGGTGGTCACTGGAAACTCTTTTTATGAGAAATGGTGATAGGCCAGGGGTAGAGATGGCTTTTTAGTTCGAAGGATGTAAAATGATAGGGAGGGGACTGACAAAGAAGGCGTTGGAGAGATGAGTGAAAGTGAGATGGGCCAATGATGAGGAAATACAATGATCTGTACATTGCATAAGATAAAAAAGAATATTAAAACTGATTGTCGTACAGATTCGGGGACTGTATTGAATGTTTTAACATACCGTATATAAGAGACCATATTGTGGATTAAAACGTGGGGGCTGCAGCCCTACCCCACTTTTTCAGGCCATCAGCAGTTCATTTCAAATCCTCTTATAGAGCTGAACCATTTTTGGAGGGGTTGTTTATTTTGTGTACGTGTATGTATGTTTGTTTGTTTGTTTGTTTGTTTGTTTGTTTGTTTTTTTTTTATTGTTTTTGCTTGCTTGCTTGTCGGGCCGTTGACAACCTCCATCACGAAGTGAACACCTTCCGGTTATTGTTGTTGCTAATCAAACAGTTGAAGAGGAGGAATAAAACAGATGCATTTATAACATATCAGAAGATGATCATACGATCGGATGATTCGAACCCAAATTTTCACGGTAAAAACAAATTTCCAGTTTTAAAATGAATTTGCACCCTGACTTAGATTTCGAATGATAATTTCACCAACATTTTGTAGAAATTGATCGCTTGAATAATGCATTACCCGGTATGATTAGAACCCACAGCACATGTTTGGAAACGCTACAATTTATTTCTTCCGTGTAAATTTTGTTACACTCTGTTCTCAACACAACCTTTTGAAATTGGCGTGGCACTTTTGCAGATGGGTGTGGCACGTCCCAAAGTCTGTACAATGAAATTTGATTGGTCAAAAGTTTTGAAGTACGCTCCAACTTTGCACACATTCGAAATATGATTGGTTCATAGACGATCCACTGGATTGCGATAGTGCGTTGACCTCAGAAATCTTGCTCGTAGCATAAAGATGGCGACTTCCAGCGACAAATCACCGCTGCTGGTAAATATTGAAGACGATTCTGTTGATGTTCTGCGTCCTGTATCTCAATTGAGACCGTCTTCGGTGAAATCAGCAGTTTCCGAAGGAAGAATAGAAAAAGAGAATGAAAGGTTACCGGAATCAGACGATATTGTCGCGGTTTTCGTCGTCGCTTTCGACACACGGTCAGGTAAGACAACGTGTGGCATGCTACGCCGTTGCCCTGCCGGTGGTTCGGGGACACATGCTCTTTACTGACCGCTGGGGCCTAGGCCCGGTTTGTCTTTTCCTGTAAAATTGTGCGGAGGCTGCGGTGGGGCTGTTATTTTTAATTACTTGTGAGTGACTTGATGGCATTAGCAGAAGTGTCTGAAGAGAGAGAGAGAGAACAAATTTACACTAATTTAGGGTTATTCAGGGGGTTTTGGTCAGGCCAAAATGTTATACTAGTTCAGGTTGCTTCTTCACAAAGTCAAAGTCTTTATCAGCATGATGAAAGTTTGCAAGAGTTAATGATGATATTACCATGAATTGTGTAATGTAAATTGACGATGGCCAAGAGTATGATGATGATTGTGAGTGTTCCTGTATGATGCTAGATATCTAGATGATGAAATTAGGCTGATCTATATTTTGATTAAAGATGGATAAGCTGGAAAAAAAGGCGTAAACTTTAATTTTGTCGAGTTTTTTTTTAATACCATTGTCTCCGCCCCCCAACCAGAGACTCTTACTTAGTGAATCAGAGAAGCTGCAGAAAGCCTTTTATTGATGATTGAAATTATCTTTCAAAAATGTATAGAAATAGAAATAGAAATTACACATCAGAAGTTATTACTGTGCACTGCCCTCTGAAATTTACAAATGACCAGTGGTGATGTCCAAAATCTGCAAGATATTCATCAAATGAGAAAAAAAAAACAGTGATGGTAAATTGGTAACCTATTGTGCCCCAGAAAAAAAGAATAAGCTTAATGTCTTGTTGTTTATTAATGTTTTCAATTTATCATGTACTTCTCTCTTTTCTTCTTTTCTTTTCAGGGAATATCGTTGAATGGTGTCAGCCAAATGATATCAACCTAGATGGAATAGAGTTCAAAGCTATGGCCAGTGGCTCACATACCATCCTCACAGATTTCATGTAAGATCATGGGTTATTTTCTGCAAAGCTATTATAAACATTTTGAATTCTTCCTTTTTTTTACAAGAATGAGTGTTTTCAGAAACTGAATCAT
>BQKZ01010551.1:0-18844 GCA_036244855.1 Temnopleurus reevesii | reverse complement strand
AAAAGTTGGTTTAAAATTAATTTTATGCTGCCTTTGAATTCATTTGCCATTTTCATCGGGTATATTGTTCATGAATCATGCCATGTGTGAAATGGTCATTTTACAACCGTGATATAGATTTAAAAAAAGAAAGAAAGAAGAAGAATATGTGCAGGGTAAACAAGAATGAAAAATAATGAAGAAGAAGGAATAAAAGAAAAAAAAAACATTTTTGGCTTTTCGTATCCGGAAATAAAATAAATAAAGATAATGATATATTTTACATCTGGGATCAATAACCTACGGCTATATTACTGCAACCCCGGACATTATAATTACAAGTATTATGTTGCTTTATTGTTTTAATATTTTACCTTCAATGCATAAATCATAAACCAGTAGCCACTAAGTGACAATTGATATCAATCAAATCAAGATACTACTTTAGGTTAGTCACACGGGTATACAATTATCTTTTGATGTAATTATGGATAGAGTAATATCATGAATAATAAATGATAGCCTAGCTATGTCGAAACGATGATGGGATATACGTCAAATAAAACTTGAATAGAAAAGGAGAGAACAATAGACAACGAAGGGAATTTGTCTGAACGTTGAACCCGATCGACATTTTGACGTGCTTTTAATCATTATTTTCCTTGTTATCCTTATTATCCATGCATAGGGCGAAAATATTAGTATTTCTATATTCTCTATTCATCCTTCTTCCTAAGCGCTTAGGGACTTTCCCTGTGCGAGTGATAAGCGCTATATGAAAAACGTTCATTATTATTATTACTAGGGGGGGGGGGGTTCCAAATCGGTCCAGGGAGTCCGGAGATATGAAAAATTGACCTTTGACCCCAGTGATCTTGACATTTCACAAAACCAACCCCTCAAGGGCAATTCTGGGGTTTCCCTACATACACCCACCAAGTTTGGTCAAGATCCTTCAAAGGACCTCGAAGTAATACTGCCCCCCCCCCCCGAAGTGGAACAAACACACAAACAGACAGACAGACAGACAAACCTTTCTCAAATTAGAGTATGATTAGTTTTAGGGATCTGTAATTTTTTGTTGGATCTCTTTGGCATGTATGGGTTTTTTTTCAACTCCATTTCAAATGTATTGTATAGAAATAATTAGATATTTAACTCTTACGCAGATATGTACTATTTCATATCGTTATTTTCATTGCTATTGTGTTCATCTATAGTCATGTGATTTTTAGTTATTATATTGCGATGTTAATGTTCTAGGTTTAATTAAATAAAGAATTTGTCTGAATCTGTTGTTTTTTTTTCGAGTTTGAGAGAGAAAGGGCGTTTATTCAATTCAATTCTTCTTTATTCGATTTAAAAACCACTTAAAAACCACGAAAAATTACATATAAAGTCATAAAACAAAGAGAAATGCAAATACACATCATCTTTGTATTGAACCGTTTGTGACAATTGTGTTTAAATGATTCCTATTATGAACTTCATAGGTATAACTGCCATGGTGAACTTGTGACCATGTCAAGGGTTTCTTTCCGTGCATCAAACAAGTGCGTTTTGTCGGTTTGTAAACACACAGAGGATGGTGATACCAGCACTATCGATATATCATGACGTCACAGAAAGTCCGGTTTCTTCGTCGTTGGGTCGTGATTGGACAACAGGCGATAAACCACGTGACTTCGGTGTGTGCTATCTACCGGAGCACGTAAGCTATAAAGAGTGCGTCTGCCTGGCTGGTTTGAGCATATTTCTATCTTGTCTGAACACCTGCATTTTTGAGAAGTAGTCGAATATATTAATCATTTTCCCTCGAGTTCGCAATGCGAGGAATTAAAAGGGAAGAAAGGAGTCAATCATATACTTTGGTGTTATAGTCGAGTCATTTGGTAAAATGTTAGTTTGAACAAATATCAACGAAATAGATCTATTGTTTTGCTTGATGGTAATTATAGTGGTCAGCTTCGTATTTAAACTTTGCTTTAGACAAGGAGTAAGATCTTCTTTTGTAAGGTTTGCTGATTTTTATTCTTTTATCAACTGATTAAGACTGCATATAGACTGTTATAAAATATTTCAACTTATGGATCAATGTTCACACCGACCATGGCTATGAATAACTTTTGAACAAGAGCCTCTGTCAGCAGAACATGTCGGAAGCAGGCTTCTGTTGATGGTGGACATAATCCAGCTCACGATCTGATAATCAATCATTTTGTCATTTTTTTTGCTGTGTGAAATAACGTCTGAAACCTCGCAATGTCGACTTCCTCACCAACGACGTCCTCTGCACCAAACTTCACGGATGTGATCGTAACAACAGACGGGCTTCTAGGCACGACGATGACGGACTCGCTGCCTGATGATGCGGGCACTACGGGGGACATGACGATGGTTGATGGGCTGGTGCCCACTCTGGCAGCCGGACCGGGAGACTCGGGGTGGTCTTCAGGCTTCGATGATCAGGTTAATTAAAATGATTTTAAAAGTTATTTCTCATGATGTTTTATCGAATTATCATGCTCAATGATTATAAAGTACGGAATCATTGTTGTTATTTGATCTCTTGTAAATTAATTAATAAAGAACATTATCAACAATCGCTAGAATTCATTTAACATGTTTAAAGAAACGTCAACGCTTTTTCAAGGAGTATAACTTAACTTAGATGAAGATTGTGTAAAGTAACGGTCGTGCTGATTTGATTTGCAGTCAAAATTGATAAAAGCATTCCATTATGAATTGTCAAACTTTAATTACAAACGCAGCATAAGATGTACATTAAGAAATAAGATTGTTATGTCTTACAAGACTGATTAATTGTCTTCAGTGTTTTCCATTTGTCCATAGTTGATGAACTCTGCCTATATAAAAGCAACTATATATTCGATCTTTGCGATGAGAAAATAAATTTCACCCTTGATGTCATGTTGGTTATATGAAGTCATGATGAGAAGGGCTTGGGAAACTTTCGCTTTCGTTTTACATCGGATAGAAATGTTGAAAGAACGTTGAATCCCTTTCAAACAATTGATTTGTCTTTAGACAAAAATGTATTTCGAAATCTGCCGCTTGTTTTAATTTGTTTTCAGCATCATTTTCATTCTACATTACATGCTTTGATTTGCGTGGGGCGGTATAGGGTAACATAAACTAGTTGCAGCCAACAATCTGAAATTAAATTGATAATCTACTAACACAATGTGATAAGAATAGAAAAGAATACTCCTTAAAACAGAGGGAAAGAAATGAAATGAGAGAAGCGGAAGAGAATGATGATGATGACAAAAATAAGAAAATGTCAATAAAAAGGGAAGGAAAAGAAGGAATAAAAAAAAAAGAAGTATTAGGAGAAAGTAGACGACTTTTCAATTGAAAAGCACAATTTTTTTTTGATTAAAAAATGTAGTTCTATCATAAGTTGCGAAATTAAAACAAACATAGATTATATAGCTGTATATGCTTGTCACTGCCCAGCAACGAAATGAATTTGCATAGTTATCACCAATAAAAGCCAGGCCATCTATTTCCACTTTCAATATGTCACGATGTTAAATTTACCCGTAGTGACACAATTGGAACAATTACTTAGTTTCGAAAATATTTGCTTCATTATTTTGTTTGGTCATATTCTTCGTTTGTATTAATAGTGTTTTGATTCATATTACAATTAATATTGTCTGTATTTTTTTAAAACGACACGTTTATAGGCTTATGCCGTCAACTGTATGCTGTAGTTCAGATAGTTTTATTGCATGTTAAAAGTTTACCCAAAGTCGAACTCAATGATGATATCATACTTAATACATTTCCTGTATATAGAATTTGTTATAGGAATATATATTATTTGTAATATTTGACTACATGGAGACAAGATTATGTGCTTATTTCTGATGGATTATGTGCTAGCTGATCCATATTAAATTAGAAAAGAGCGTATTTTGTCAAATCGGTTTTGTAAAAGAAATAGGATGTATGGAAATAGTCAGAAAATATTTACCATTAATTATGCAGTTAACATTNCATAACAAATGTGAGCAAAGTGGACCTATAAACACATTATTGTTTTTCATCTGTGTCGCATATTTGGTGTAACTCCACTTATAGTAACACCGAAAGATGCCTTTAGAGATGTAGAATTGGACCTTAGCCTTATAGCATTTACATGAATATGTGTTTGGTGGGGGGGGGGGGGGGGGGGGGGGGGGGGGGGGGGGGGGGTGGCGCGCATAAACCAGTAAAACTCCGGAATGCGATGAAATTGCAAAGCTCCACCATAGGTTGGACACATTTCAAACAACTATCATTGTGAAAGTATGTTGGACAAACTTTTTGCCCGATGTTTTAAGAGTATTATGGTTTGATGAAACATCTCGTTCCACTTAAACCCTATCTTTAAAGAGTAAATTTTTGGCGACGCTGTTTCCATCATATTAATATCAATCTTGTTTCTATAACATTGATCGAAAAGTTCATTGAGGCTGAAGTTTGTGCATTAATTGAATGCGTCGACCAATTGATATTAGTCTGGCTAATGTCGATTTCCATAAATGAATGTAAACATTGAACGAATCAATACAAAATCAATCATTCTAAATACCAAAAATCTATACTTCTGTAGGGTTTTATGTGTCTTTTCCTACAGTCTAAGTAGTGTGAACCCCTTCTTTAAGAAATAAACCAAGTTTGTTCTTCCGATAGGTGATATTGAAGATTGATGTGATAAAGTTATTTTCTTTTCTATTTCTCTTCAGGTTTGGATCAAGTTCTGCTATGGCTTGATCGCAGTTCTGGGTATCTTTGGTAACTTTATGGTGATGTTCACAGTAGCTCGTGTACGCTCCCTGAGAACACTTACTAACATGTTCATCGTTAGTCTGGCTGCCGCTGATTTCATCACATCGGTTTTCCTCATCCCACTGCATCTTGGTAAGCCACAATTTATTCATGATAATGTTTCAAAATTTAAAGAAACTTCAAATGTCAGTTTTAGTTTAAAAAAAGTGAATTAACAATGGCAAGCGCTCAGCAAAAATTAAAAAAAAGATACGTAATCATCTTCATCACGACCATCATCATCCTCCTCATTATCATAATCACCCCCACCACCACCACCACCACCAACGTCATCATCATCATCATCATCATCATTACCACCACCACCACTATCATCACCATCATCATCACACACAAATTACCGTAATAATATCATTATCATGTTGTATTTACACAATTGATGGTGACTTCATTTTTCCGGTATCTAGGACAACGTGTTTTTTCACTTTTATAATTCTTAACAAAACAAAATTGACAATAATTCCGAGGCTCGGTAGTTCAAGCCAACGGCAGATCACTTTATCATTTAATGCAAGATTATATCATTCGTTCCAATTAATATTGTAAGCTTTGATGGGTTGCTCAACAAATATTGTTAAATTTTAATAAATTTCTTGGCCTTTTCATCACTGATGAGTAGAAAGAAGCTATTAATTATCTTTGGCGATATGCGAATGAAATAAAAAGGCTTAATGCATGAAATGGTGATAATTTATTTCTCCCTGAAACCACGACTCATATGTCTGAAAATGAATTTGAAAATGATTGTTCCTGTCGGACTGGAGGGCAATACCAAAACAAATAAGAGCTATTACAAAATCAAATCATGGAAGGTATGGGAAATTATGCAGATTTTATCATGGTATGCTATATTATAATTATTCGAACAACAAAGTACGTGTTTTATTTTGTTTAGATGAATGTCTGATTTGTATTGTTCATTGTAGTTGATTTAGCATATATGTATGTTACTATGAATTGCGTTTTGTCATTAATTATGAGCAGTTACGAAATTAAAGCATCTCATTCACGTTTTCTATCACAAGAAGGGTAAACCCGAAAACTAACATGGCAGTTGTTAGTTGTTTATGTGAAGAAGAAGGGGTAATTACCACGGCAGTATATGGAACAATATTACTTTATCGAAAGGGAAAAATAGGATGTCTATAACCATAACAATACAGATCTTAATTGATTACCGATTGGTGATTGACTGAGACTTTGCGAACAGTCCATAGTTCAGATATTTTAGAATTTCTACATATTTAATGTTGTTTAGTCGTAATGGGATGTTGAGCAAAATTCGTCGATTAGATAAACATGGATCGTCTGAAACATTCAGGCGACGCGTTGTGTCCTGCTTGCGTCTTAGTGTTACCATGGTTACGGTGTGGAGATCATTGAGAAGAGACGAAGACTAGATTCAGGGAACTGACAAATGCGGGAGAATGATATAATCCATTTATAAATTATAATTCATTTATAAATTATAATCCATTTATAAATTATAATCCATTTATAAATTATAATTCATTTATGAATTATAGTTCATTTATAAATTATATCACACTTTCAATTACGAATTAAGTAGAATTAAATTACAAACGATTGGTGATGATGAAAATATTACGAGCAAAAGACCGTCGGACAGAATAATGTAACTGTTTAAGATTTAGGATGAATTCCATCAGTAAAAGGGGGTATCTTTGCACGAAGCATCATCCAAACATCTTAGCAGTTATGGTATTTTGATATTACATTTAGAAAATGCAATAATGACAATATTTCGTGTTAACACGCGAGTGAAAATTCTCTACATTCCAGTGAACGTTCTCTCTACATTCTTACAGAATCTACACCATTAATGTCACATTATCCGCAATTACTGTTTTTTTTTTTATGTAATAATTTTCATTGTACATGTATTGATGTATTTGCTTGTGCAATGAAACATTCACTTGTATCTATTGTATCTGACTGTTGAATGGGCCATCCTGTTGAAATATTGAATAAATAAATATATAGATGACAAATAGATAAATAGATAAATAAATAGATAAATAAACAGAACATGTAGGGCGATAAAAAGACATATTTTCAGAAAAATATAATTTGGAATTAATCCACGAGACACGTGCAAAATATTTTTCTACTTTTTATTGCTATTTATGTCCTATTTGTAATTGTAATTTTATATGTATGTATTTTTTTAAATCTTGTACGTGTTCGTATTTATTATGCATTTTATGAGTAAAAATGAATATATTGAATTGAATTGAATTGAATTGAATTATTTACAATGTACATTGGCATTAATTCCATCACTAGATTCCATGTACATTAAAGTGCAAATTATACGTTTTGATAAGTCAATATGAACGCGATAGCGCTCGATTCCTTTCTAAACAAACTCACTGATAAATGTCACGTACATTATCTGATTGATATCAAGTGTAATTATTAGCTTTGTAAAAATGACTTCGTGTTAAATGTGTTTGTATTTTCATACACACAGACTAACCATCAGTGTGCTTAGCTTATTAACACTGTAGACACGCAACTGTATCGAAATGATGACCATTTTTCACGGTATCGAAATGTATTTCGTTTGTTCCGTGATATTTCAGGAAAAAACAATGGTTTCATGTTCTACAGAATATTTACAAGCAACAATCAAGAGAGAAGACATTCAATTGTCCCACGGCTCAACAATGGATAAAAGGGATCCATTTTTTACTATATATGTTAATACTCCTTTATTACATAATGATAATATATCGTAAATATCTTATTACGATTTATACCAAATACCTTTACCTACCGCTTTCATAACTGTTTTTTTAGTTTGCTGGGGAAACTTTTAAGTAATTAATTTTACAATTTGTTTGTATTCTAGATGAAGATTTATTATATTAATTTTTAAAGCAAGTTCATAAAATGGACATTTTTATAAGCAACCTTTGTACAACGTAATAGTAATACTATCAACTCCAAGATATAGAAGAGGGAGTTTTGTATAAATCTTAATTAAAAGCTCACGCATGTAATATCATGTTCCTTGATTACATTCTAATCAAACCCAATGCGAGAATGGCCTTCGCGTTCATCAGTGTTCCTTTGCTATCGCGTGAGGCCGCGAGTCACGGCTGGCGTGTTTTTTTGGCGCGAACCTGTTTGGATTATAAATTATGACGAAATTGGTCTTGAATGGCAGACGATCGAGGATATCGATCATGATTACGATTTCAGCCGTTTCATATTGTTTCATATCGCGTGTCCTCCTCGGCTATATAATAAAATGGAGGTAGAAAAAGAGAGAGATAGAGAGACAGACAGAGAGAGAGAGAGAGAGAGAGAGAGAGAGAGAGGTGTTTTTAATCACTTATTTGGGTGTTGTTGTTATTGTTGTTGTTGATTTTGCTGATGATGATCATGACGACAATCCAACAACAATGATGACGATAGCGCTGTGTGAATCCATACTAAACCCTAAATTCATACTTAAAGTCATGGGGAGGAAAGAGATTTAAGGAAGAAAGCAAAGAAGAGAGGGGAATGGAGAGAGCAAGAGAGAGTGAGTGAAAGGGGGGGGGGAGTGTGTGTGTGAGTGTGTGTGGGTTTGTGTGAGAGAGAGAGTGGGTGTGTGTGTTTGTTTGTGTGTGTGTGTGTGTGTGTGTTTGTAAATGTATGTGTGCATGAGAGAGAGAGGGGGGTGGTATGATTTAATAACGACGTTGATTGAACGATTGATAGGGCTGGTTTTCACATTACTTATTGATTTTACTTTTCTGAGCTTGTTTTCTTAGGCTCTGCCTGCAACTTACATCCATAAATGACAAGCTTGAATGTCAGATACCCATGATTATGATGAATGCTACCTCTGGATTATCCCTTTAAGTCCAGATATTGAATTACCAATATCCCTTTGTGTATTGATTTTGTATTCACTTCTCGTAATTCAGAAATTAATTGTTGCACTGGCATGACGACGCCTATAATATCAATCAAATATACTTTGCACAAAGTGGCATGGGTTCAGCTCAGTTCCTTGGGGTGACATTTGGAGTCACCTAATAACCGTTGGTCAAACCCAGGGCAAAAAATTATCAATTTTGTATTCAACTTACATCGCTCATAATGAAATAAAACAGGTGAAATACATGTATCATAACTATACTGACTCCTGTGGATTGAATACATAGTAAAGAAGATGAAGAGTGCATTGACTTCATTGTGACGCATTTTGCAATGTGTGCAAAAGTTTTTTACATAACAAATGTGAGCAAAGTGGACCTATAAACACATTATTGTTTTTCATCTGTGTCGCATATTTGGTGTAACTCCACTTATAGTAACACCNGAGAGTTGTAATTTTCACCATTTAAAAGATGATTACACACAAAACTGTTTCTGATAAATTATATTTACATATGGTCCTGTCTGCATGGTCTAGCATGAGTGGCTACATCAGTCATCTTGTAGACAATGGAACAACGGAATGAATATTGCCTGATAGATGAAAAGTAGATTCTATTCTATGTATCCCGGAATTCCACGTTTACTTATTCAAACCCTTTGCACATTATTATCGAAATCTGCTCAATATTGGATAGAAAACAGCTTGCATGTTTGATGGGCAATAATATTGCGCACATTCGTTAACTCCCTTTTCACCCAAAACAACGAAGGCTTTTAAAAGTACATGTTTTGCAAACAATCGAATTCCTAATTGATAGCTCTCGTCAACAAAAAGGCAGATTCTTCACCAAATACATAGGAAGGCCGAATTATACTGAAAAACAACCACTTTTAAAACGGGAAAGTTATATTATACCGGCTAATGAAGTGATGGAATCGAAACCTATGAACATTATCAAAATGGAAATCGATGAATAGATAGATATCGTTTATTAATTTGTTTAACAATTCAAGATTACGACCTCCGTCTAACACTTCCCATGGACAACGACCTTCGCGGTAGACAGACTCTCCTAGATTCGGGGACAGTAGAAATTATTATTTTATGATGGAGCTATTGATTGTACTTGTAGCAGTTTCATGTATTGTTGCTTTCAAAGGGCATTCATTGCACTGAGTTATTTTTCATACCCACCAGTACATGTTTGTTGATCATAACATACACATTTCTCTCTTGTTTACTCGGAAATCATTTTGACATAAAGGGGCTTGGTGTAAATTGGTTCTGACCCGTGCCATTTAATGGGGGTCGGAGCTTAAACCCCACCCATTATTTCATCAACAAGAATTATACAGAAGCTTTTTTGGTACCGACAGGGGACACAATATGGTGAACACGACTATAGGCTTGCACTGGAAGCTTTATACATGTGCTAACCATATTCATTACATAACTTTGGAGCAAGTGTATTCATTGCTTAATTGTTTTGACCAGGACCTGGTTTTTATCATATTGAAAGATATACTGATAAATGAATAAATCAAATTTGTCATTATAAAAAAGCAAGATTTTGTCACATATTTTCTGAGTCAAGCATTCCTTGACCAATCTTTAGTCTGTTCATATCTACCGTAGATAACACACAGAAATTACATCCGTAAAATGGAGCAATGAACAATGAAGTTTATCAAATGGTGTATAAGGTCAATGTATGATAATTTGTTGGCAAAATCCACAATATGGAGCAATGAACAATGAAGTTTCTCACATGATGTACATGAGGCGTATAAGGCC
Source organism: Temnopleurus reevesii (assembly GCA_036244855.1). NCBI lineage: Eukaryota > Metazoa > Echinodermata > Echinoidea > Temnopleuroida > Temnopleuridae > Temnopleurus > Temnopleurus reevesii. Next base: position 8,313 of record BQKZ01010551.1, on the reverse strand, counting down.
AATGTATGATAATTTGTTGGCAAAATCCACAACATGGAGCAATGAACAATGAAGTATAAAGCCAATTAATGTATGACTGGATTGCTCTGACAAACACTACTCAGGATAGTCCACATTTGGACTTACTTGCCAGACTAACACATGAAGATGGACTGATTTAGCTTAGTCCAGCGTGCGGATACCTAATGATCGACATTTGTTGAGAGTGCAGAATTTGGCTAAGTTGCCTACTGTTAACTTAACAAGAAATGTATTTTCTTTAGTTCAAGCGGATCCTTTTTATAATAACAAGAATGTGTGTGTGTGTGTGGGGGGGGGGGGGGGGGGGGGGCAGGCCCATCCCCCTCACACCATTTCTTCCCTTTGATACTTGGCTTGTGCATCTCTCCATTCAAATAGAAGCAAATATATCAGCACCTTGTTTCTCAACACATCTTATGTAGAGCATAAATACATTACCTTGACCTGAAATTTTGAAGCACCATTGTAATGATGCGAGCACAAATTTATTTTAGTTTTGAAATATATTCATTCTAGTGAATTACAGACGGTACTGTATTACTATCACAAAACGAATATCACCTCGCGAAGATTTTATTTTCAGTCACCATCTCATCTTTTTTTCCATCCTTGTTAAAAAAAAATTGATCACGATTCATCTCGCTCCGTTTCCTTGACCTCTCTAACAATAAAAATATTTAGAATAACACAATCTGATAAAATCATAAGGTCTCAATGATTCAATTTGTCCTTTTCTGAAGAACTGATAACTATTTGTATCAAAAGCCGTGTAGTCAAATACAACATGTTGTTGTTGTTGTTTTTGGATTTAATGGCGCTTCATTCATGTATGAATATTTGCTTGAATATATTCTTGTTTGATCTTTTACATTGCTAAAATCATATTGAGAGCATGAGAGGAAGTCCACACCAACATATTTTTTCTTATTTCCATAAAATGATAATAAATCTTCGTCTTCTTTCGTATGGGAAAGTATATGCCATTTCCTGCAATTAGATGAGTGAATGGATCCGTGCGTCGTCCGTCTGACGTCCGTAATTTGACATGATTCTTCACGAGAAGGTCAACAAATTGAAGCAAAAGAATAAATGGGACCTCATAAAGAGAACAGATCTAATAACAACTTGTCGTGGAATAAGAAAATTACATTTATTTACATGTTTTTGTAAATGAATATTCTTTCTACAAATAGGCAATACTGATGACATCATTTATGTTAAAGCTATCGATTCTACACACACATTTCATCATAAATTTTTGTTTCAATTTTATACAGAGTTACATATCTTGAACAGTTTTTGTACATTGTGTTACGTAAAAAGCGACTTTTCTCAATTCGAGGAATTGAAAATATCATGCAAATGACGCAATAATTGTTTTTATCATTGATTCAATAAATCATTGATAATATTATTGATGTTCATATAATTCTCCAATCATATCATATGTGCTTCCAATTAAATGGTCACACAGATGAATTAATCTAACTAATATTGGTAAATTCAATATTATGTCAACTCCGCAGCGTATTCCATTGCTGCTTTAAGTACGTGTTTACCACCGAGAATTTCGTCTTCTGGTAAACCAAAATGCGAATACTTGATGGCCAAAAGTCTTCACGGTTCATCGTAGCGATCAATAGATTGTTAAATATAGAATAACATTTATTCTAGACCTCCTAAATCGATCATGAAATGGCAGACAAATGTATTCGAGCAAACACGTTCCACTAACTCATATTTAATCTGTTGTGTACATATTGAACAGAATGTATGTGCATTTCGAGAGCGAATTTGTATTTATTCGGAAGAACTCATTTATACTTCAGGAAGTCAATGAAGATTCATAATGCTAAATTAAGAGCTCAGAATTAAATAATCATCTGACCTGTAGCGCATTATCTTTTCTCATTTACTAAAAGCCAGTGCTGATTTCCTTAATTTTTAATGATGATAATCATTCACAATCATTGCAAAGTATTTATAAATGCTAGTGTATCACATCCAGACCCCATTGTTCACCCTTTTTCACTCTCTCTCCCCCTTTATCATATACATCTCTCTTCCTCTCATCCAAACAAACAGACAAACAAACACACAAATGCACATATATATACACATGATTTGATTTGATTTGTTACATTTATTTAAACACGGTTAAAAACCCAGTTCAATACATGCTTTTTTTTTCAATGGGGCCGTGCAGTAAAAATACATTCAATTACAGTGGATACATCATGTACATTATACATTAAAAATACATGTAACAAACATAAGGATTCAAAATGATGTATTATACTTGGAATACTTGAATTACAAAAGTTTAAAAAAAATAAATATCCAGACCATTTCAAGATGACGATTTACTGAATTGGTAAAAAAAAAAATTGCGTTTGTGTGAATATAGTTCAGGAATTAAGAATAAATAAAAAGAATGAAGGAGATAAACAATGCAAAATTATAGATATGATTAAACCTTAAAATACTATATGTAAAAACTTAGGAATTTTATTAAACTGATAAAAATATTGAAATTGCAGTCGATTTTTTTATATTACGCTAGAAAATATAAATATATGAAAAGGATTGCGATGCTTACTCTCTTAGTATCGCTTTTTCTCTTCCCTCTCTTTCTCTCTATCCCGTCTTTCTGCTGTTTCTCTTTCTCTTAATTATGTATTCTAACAATCTCACAAATGCTCAGCTCCTTTCAAGCAATTCCTGATAATAAACAGGTCCGTTACTTTTGGACAAAACCATTACCTGTTCTTGAAGTGGCTATAGCTTTTGATCAGAATTATCTGTCAGATTTGCAATGAAATGTCATTTGAATGTAAAGAATTAAAAAATCGAAATCCCAACTCCCCAGGGGATATATACTGACATGGGACAGTTATTAATTTAATGAAATTGAATTGAAGAATGAAAAATAATGGCAAACAACTGGAGCATAATAAAACATAGCTCATTAATCAAAGATCAAATGCTATATAATTTCTGTGATTGCATTGAGAAATTTGAATACATTGTATTGAACAAGAAACGCTCCCCTTTTTTTGTTGGTGGGGGGGGGGGGGGGGGGGGGATAAACTTTTAATTTCTACATTAGGAGTAAGATTGGATTTTATTCGTCTGTTTTAACACAGTGTTTCCGGAACTGGATCATTTAATTGTTATCTAATTCGGGGACAATCACATCTTCTAATATTCACATCATTTTCGAAGACAAAGCAAATCTATTTCATAAAATTTATCAATGAACCGGGGTTAGATGACACCGAAGAGCTAGAATTGATAGAAATCTATCTCCTTGAATAGAAATATGGATTCTATTAGGGTGGAAATGAATTGTGCATGAAAATAAATTAGGGGAGACCGGGGCTACTTTGCCTAAGGGGCAAGTTTTTTTTATGATCTATACAGAGGATGAAAAATAAAGCATATCTACTATGTTACTTGACCAACACTGCTCCCACCAGCCGGCTTTTCACTCGTTATTTAAGCAGCTTTGAAATTTTCCCTTGGAATTGGGGATTTGTGTCGAATTGAGTGAAATATTGGTCCTTATCTAATGTTGTAAATGCCACCCTAAGCTGAGATGATTTCATGTTATCAATGCCAGTTTACAATAATTAGAGGTGCACAATTTCCATCCCCAAATGTACTTTGCCCATCCGTTCCTCCCCTATTTAAACAGAGACACTTAATGAAAGTTTGTGCTCATGGGGCTATAGTTCGCCTTCCGTCAACGGGGCATGTTCGCCTAAAGATTTTTGCTATATTTAGGGTATTTATTTTTCTTGTATTCAAAATTGTATCTTTCTGTATTGAATTGAGTCTCACTAGAAAGTGTTAACCGTCGATTCAAAACTGGTCTTAGATTCCAAGCGCAATGTGGGTAATAGAAGTTTTGTGCAACGGCATTTTTTTTCATCCTTTTTTTCAGATTCCACTATGATTTTTTTTTTCTATGCTGAAATAATCAATTGAATTTCATTCCTTCTATGTGAGAGCTGTGATTCTTCTTGCTTATTGTAAATGAATCCATTAAATTGAAGTAAATTACATAGTTTATTTCTTTGGCGAACATGTCCCATCATGGGCGTACTTACCGAGGGGTAGGCGAACTTGCCTCGACACGGGGCAGGTTCGCCTGTATACTTCAAACATTTTTATTCAACATTGAATTTATTTTTTTTTAAATGGGATGACCGATGGGGTCGACGAAATGAGGCTGGTAGTTAGCAAAAACTCATATTATTCAAATAAAGACATTTGGGCGCTGTTTAGACAAGTTTGCAAAGCGGATTGTACAGCCATTTTAGTAGAAAGTGAGCGACCTATCTTGGGTCTTTCATATAATCTTAACTACAGGAATTGAATATTGTTAACGTTGAGGTACTGGTAGGTTTCAATGAATGTAATCAGTTCATGTGCATCAGCCGTGAATTCAGAAAGGTGAGGAAAGGTTAATTCGAGGCCGTCGATTAGTAGTAATTTTATTTCCATTTCCACCCACTTAAATCTAAGAAGTCAATGACAAAATTATTACAGAACTCATATAGCCCTGTTAAATAAAATACAATTTAACTCATGATAATTTAGATCATAACTCTATGGAAATTGATGTACGATTATTAAATATGTTTTGCGAGAAAATTTCTATGAAATAAATACAAGTTTGTGGGTAATGCACTGAAGATTTGAAGGAAAAAAGCAACATGCTACCAATTGAATTGAAAATTGAATTCACCGCCCTTAAAATGAAATAAATCAGTTTCCCTGTTGCATATTCACCACGTCTTAAAATGCTCTCCGCTGTTTCAAATACATGAATCTTGAAGTACGGGCATTTAAACTTTTAGATGTTACATGTTGACCCTAGTATGACCCTAGCCTATCGAGAATGTTTGCACTTCATTTATTTGAAGAAGAAGGGGGAATTCTTTTTGTATTTCGACCATTACTCACCTATCATGATCATTCACTGATTAATCTTTCCATCAAAACACTTAGAAAGACATAACTTTTTAAAGAAACAGTATCCATTTCGGACCTACGTATTTCCTCGTAGAAGGGGGTCACTCCCCGGCCTATAATTGATTGGCTCGCTTGCAAACAAGTGGTCGACTAAACTGACCGCTACTTAATGATGACTGTCACGACCATGACTACCCCATTAGCATATATGCATTCCATTCTCCAGGGCGACACCAGAGGAGGAGTACATACCATCTGGTAACCTTGGATACATAGGCCTATATCAAAGATGCCCTAGTTCTTCAACACAGAGTGGAAAATGTGATAATTCTTTTCCAATCAAATCATATGCTCAGTCTGAGTTGAATCAGGAGAGGGAACGTTGAAAGCCATTTAAGCCCTTTGAAATGCAATACCAAGGAACATTCAAAATAAACTCGGGAAGTGACTTTTTAGAAAGATCGTCAGGTGTTGGGTAAAACGATAACATGGTTAAAAATTCAAAGTGCATGCTTCCGTTCACAACTGGTTAGAAATTCATGTTGCCCCTTTAAAGAGTCCAATCACATTTATATTTCTTTTGATCTAAAAGCAACAACAAAAGCAGCTTGTTCAAGTAATTTTGAAAATGATTCATCATCAAAATCAGTCCAAGATGAAGTTGCTGTGAAAAGAGGACAAATCTCATTTCATTTCGTTTTATCTTCACTCAAATACACATAAACAGTGTCAAAGAATATATTTTTTGTCTAAAGAAAGAGCTAGTACCCTTTCACCATGCTCTGGTCCGTCCAAAAAGTTATACCATCATAGCTCTTTCGAAGTTTGTTTGCTATTGAAACTGATAGACTTCTATATAGGAAGCAAGATTATGGAGCCATTACTACGCCAGGGACCAATAAAAATTGGATTGAAATTGTCAATATAGTAGATGGAGATTTATATTGACTTGAAACCTAAAAATGAAGAGGGTAAAATTACTACTAAGTTTACCCCACCGCCATCATAATCATGCAGATGTTGCTGCCAATCCTTCACCTGTGCATCGCTCCCCTCATCTCATTACTCCTCCAAGGTTAAGGCGCCATGTTTGCGTGTTTCCGCTTTAGGTTTCTTGGCAAACCTAGCATTGTTTGATCGGTCATTAAAGTAATTGAAGAGCACCATATCTCTTCATTGCTCTATAATTACGTTTGCCTCTCTGCCGTACGAGACGACAGACTATGTTCTCCCTTTCTCGGAGTGAAAATGAGTTCTCATGAGACTTGAGGAATATTTCGTGTTATCAGCTTGTATCACAAAACATGATTCGATTTGATCGAGAAACAATCCAATGATTACTAATCATGAATTCTGATCTTGGCTCCGAAAGAGCTGCTCGTCAATTTCAGCACCCACCACGAGCTGGTTGGACCCCGAGAGAGCAAACTTACGGTTTGATTAGGACACATACTGTGGTAAAATACCTCGTACGTGTTACTCTCTTAGAATTGTTCGAACATTCATTTTATAGGCATATGTGCGATTAAAGTAAAGGTTATTTTTTTTTTTATTTTTTTTTTATTGTATTTTTTTTTATTCCCTAAATTTTTTTTTTATTTTTTTAAATTTTTTTTGTTTTAATTTTATTTGTTTTTTTATTTTTTTTTTTTTTTTTATTTTTTACACATTAGCTGCACCGGCCACTCCCCGGTATTTGCCAGGTGCGACGGTCCCTGCCGCTCGAGTAACAAGTGCTTATTAAGGACAATGAACAATGTAAAAAATGTATTATTACAATGAACATTACATTATAGTACACATTTAATGTAAACTACATGACACGTGTATTTAACAATATTTAGTCGTACAGCCACAGCTCGGGAGACACGCCGAAGCTGCCCGGGATTCTGGCCTAACCAAATTAGGTCGTCCGTAAAATTCAATCTATTATCGGAAATCGGAGATAATTGATTTAGGTTAATGGACCTTTACTACAAATATAGAGAAGGGCTGTTACAAACGGTGCACCATGAATAATTACGACTACTAAACCCCGAGATTTTTGACCAAATGCTAACCAGTGCATTAAATTAGCACTTTTAAAGGGTCAGTTTTATTGAGCATCTGGCGCGTGAATAATCGTCTGTCTATAATGCCAACCGTGACTTATAACACTGTATAGAACACTTTCATCCTCTTCTCTCCTCATTCATCATGTCTAATACAATTGCACACGACCGGATCAATTGACATCAGTAAACAATAAAAGTTGGTAGCTAATATACACTGCACTTTTACAGATCCTGTATACAAATACTTTACATGTATGCAAGTCTTTAAAGTGCCCTATTCATTGCTTATATTAATAGAATATACGGATTTCATAACATATTAACGTTGTACTGGCATAACAAGTGTACTATCATAATATATTACTAACATGTGCACTTGCATAATATGTGTACTTTCCTAATATATCTTTAACACGTTTAATGTGTTCGAATAAATTATATCACGATGATAATGTAGCGATTTACAGATATACCTGTATACTTACACGTACATGAGAATAAGTAACTCTAGAATATCTTATAAGTGAATTTCAGAAATAACTCTCCATTCTGCTCTTCCAAAAGGTAGTTAACATGTACAGTGTATATATTTTCAATCCATTTTAAACTGCATTCTCCATATTTAGATTAGTTTTTAAAAAGAAAATCATTATCATACTCATGTCAGCATAGATCTGACTAGATTATAAAACATACATTCGTGAACAGAGTATTCAAATCATTGTGATATCTTTTGCAGAGATCTTACAAAAATAAAAAAACAATTTTTTTCAAATCATGCTTGAAAGGGAACTTCAAGGCAAAAAAACGTTTTCGTGCTGTCAGTAAATGAAGAAAAATTAGCTGAACGAAGTGTGAATAATCAATTTACACTGTTGGATATGCAAACACCCGCACGTTTTAATTGCAATTGCGAATATGCAACTATACTCAAATGAAACAAATACATATTATACTTATCTACTTTCTAATAAAGTCCTACACTTACTATTATATTTCATGTATGACTTTCTTAGAAAGCGGGTTAGTTTTTCGATAGTCCCGATACAGACATGAATATGTCTGAATACATCCAAAGACATACATAAAACGATGGGATGCTTAATAATCGGTGACACCCAGGAAATGCATTTTTAGAATGGTTTTTCTTTGAAGAATCTTGGAGGCCCCTAAATAAATACGCGAATGAAGTATTATCTTTGACTCCAAACGTTAATTTCCTCTTATTTCCTAATTCCTTGGGAAGAAAGGTTAGATT
>BQKZ01010548.1:0-19128 GCA_036244855.1 Temnopleurus reevesii | reverse complement strand
TCTCTATCTCTTTCTTTCTCTCTCTCAGATAGTATCTGGGTAACACATATTAAATTTCACAATATTTCATTAAGACACGACTCGCTGTTAGTGTAACTGACATAACAAAGTCATTGAATTTTTCACATCAAGACTAAAATTAAGTGTGAACTCACCCTTTCAAGACGATGTGGATGGTGTAGAACAGCTCGTTATACTGTCACATTTAGGATACCTTGAGAATAGGGAAAGAAAAAAAAAATTAATGTAAAGATTAGACCAGTATTTATGACTTTTTTATCAAATAATTATGATGTCATAACTTTTATCAAATAATAACAATGTCATAACTTTTCATACAAAAAAATGATGTCAGAACTTTTTATCAAATGATTGAGATATCTTAACATCTAATGTGAAGATTAGACCAATACCATAACAATTTATCAGATAATTATGATGTCAGAAAGTTTTATGAAATAATTATGTTTTAACATCTACTCGAGATAGCATTCCTGGAGGTAGAAAATGAATATATGCATCGAATGGAGTAAATTTGCTACTGATTTCTTACAAATAAAGATAAAAACCTACTTGTTTAACACTGCATTCTGAAGACAAGCATTGGTTTGTTTGCTTCAACTTTATATAATTTCACTTGTTTCTCACATATTTTTTTTTATTTTAGCTTGTATTTTTAAGAGCCTCAAACATTTCATCAAAGTGGATGATATGGTTCTCTATAAATCACATGTATCCTATATTCCAAATTATTTTTTTAAAGCAAAAACGTACCATTACAGTTTAAGAATGACAAGGATGATAAGATATATGTTGTTAATCTAAAATAGCAATCACCAAAACAGTCAATTCATATAAACAAGCCCTCCCATTTACTTTAGTTGATAATGATAAAAGCTAATAGCCCCCAATTCCTCTTCAGCATAAATGAATTTCAGAAGCGGTACGTTCAGTTAACATCGAAGCGGTCATTCAGATAAACATCGAAGCGTTAATGAGCGCTAGTTGGCATAGAGGTAGCCGAGTGAAATTGTAATGAAATAGTTTCCATTGATGTAATGAAAGGAGGACGGGCATCTCGCGTGTCACTGGGTCTCTCATGAGGAAATGGGAATCGTCAAATTGACAGTTACGACCGGGTTTCGGTTGCACCCGTGAAATCGTATGTGTGGGCGGGTTTGGATGGCATAGATTGTGATTATGATAGTGAAATTGAAGGCCAGTGATAAGGGCAGCGGTTGGAGAACTTGTAAATAATAACAATTGATCTATTCATGAAGAATTTATTTTAAAAATTACACTTCTAAAGTCTGCCTAAATACTATTCAAGACAATTTATGAATATTACTTTTTGTCTGTTACAAATTGAAAATGGGAAATTTTTTAAAAAATCAATATGAATATTCCCACTTAACCTAATTTTCTTTGTATTAATTCTATGATGGCATCCTGATTTGTTGCTATTCCCTCATGTGATTTTATATTTTTGTTTACTTTATGATTGCATTAGAATGTGTGAACAAAATGCTTCCTCGTGTAAATCTTTCTGAAGATGAAGTTCTATTTTCCGGAAAGGATGTCCTTTACTGAGACCGTATTCAATTAACATGGTGGTTAATCTGTGGAGGCGTTGTGGTGTAGTGGTTCTGACTCTCGCCTTTCAACCTGAGGGTCGTAGGTTCGAATCTCACCCATGGCGTCAATTTCCTTCAGCAAGAAATTTATCCACATTTGTGCTGCACTCAACCCAGGTGAGGTGAATGGGCACCGGTAGGAAGAAATTCCTTGAATGCAGTGAGCGCCGAATGGTAGCCATGTTATAGCCGGGTAATAATGCACAGAGCGCTTAGAAACACTTCGTATTAAGCGCTATATAAATGTTGTGTATTATTATTATTATTGATCATGTAATCACAATGAAAAGCAAAAGGAGAAGAAAATGCTTGTAGACCACACAATGTTTTTTTTTCAAGTATGCACTGATGTTCTTTTTTCCCTTTTGTAGTGTTTCAAACAATGATTTTCCACCCCGCTTAACCTTCGGGCATGATGAGTTCCTTTAACTTTTCTGATAAGAGTTAGGGTAAGAGATCTCAACACAACAACTGATGCTATTTCTCAGCTAGTCTGCAATACAGACCCACTTCTCACAGTTTATTGAGAAAATACTATCTTTATCTGCTACTATCTTATGAAATCTCAGCCCATGGGGAGGACAAAGACTCGAGCCTTGATTTGATCCTATGAAAAGACGTTTAGACGTTGGAGTTGCTGCTTCCTAGATTCTGCATGTTAAAGAATAGAACACAAATCTAGAGCTGGAAAGTTGATTTAAACAGAAATTGGCATGATAAAATGTCATTCATAAAAAATTCTATCCTTACTTTATAAAAACTGTCTGGATCAGGGGTACACTAACATATATATATTTAATTTTGTACTTTTCTTGTGTTTTTCTATTGTAGGGCCCCAGCGAAAAACAGTGCTGTGATCACCGACTGGGCAACCCTACTGAAATAAAAAACTGCAAACTGCAAACTGCTCTAAAGCAACGAGAGAATTACATGTTACGAAAGCTGGACCCGTGAAACTCATACGGGGATCTTACGTCACGCAGCCAATGGCGTGACATCATTCCCGCTTATCGCCGAGAAATGAGATAATAGTTGATATAAACCAGAGACCCCGAAACAAATGGATTGGTTCTTGACACCTAGCATGCTGGCAACCGTTTGATCCAATTTCCGCTTCCATGGAAATCGAGGAGGTAACGAACGCCTTAGATTCTTGCTCGCTGATTCAATATAACGAAGCAAGAGGGCAACGATACGGTGACCGGGGTTAAATTTTATTTGGTTAGGCGATAGAAAATATAGGCTAAAGTGATTGGTTAACTTTGTAAAAATATGAGGTGTCAGAAATGTAGATCATCCTTGACATTAACTTCCTTCAGCGTGATATTGTTGTACATTGCACTGCACTCTATACAGGTGAGATAAATGAATATCTTGAAAGAAGAAATTCCTTGAATGTTGTGGAACTGAATGCATTAGACATATTCTTGATGTCTCAAGAAGCTTGACAATTTTGAAGAAAAATAATCTCTGATTTGAGGGATCTTTATCAAATTTCCTGACTGAAAAAAATGGACCAAATTTTTCAGGTTTTCCAAGCTGAGTGGAGACCCTGAAATACTCAATTAAAACAAAGTTTATAAGCAGCTTGATGGTATTAACATATTCTAAAGTATAAAATACCTGTTTTTGCATACTATTTTGGGAAAGTTCTTAAGACAATCATACATCTAGTAAGTAGTATAAAGAGAATGAGCCACAGCCTCCTCATTCTACTCCAAAAAGATTGTTTTTGTTGTTTGTCTTAATATGCACAGTAAAATCTAACAACTGTCACCAAAGCTACTGTTTCAAAATAAACTCTGCAAATAACATGTTGTCAAGAACATCCATGGACTTGTGTCCGAGCAATAATATTGACAATTTCATCCCAATTCAAAGAAAAATTTGCGATATTTTGAGAACGATTCCACTTCTTCAACCTTCATCGTAATTTCTATTGTAAATTTATTCGTCAAAACATGGATCATTCTCTACACAACCCGGACCTTCGTCGATGTGAAGGCCCGAATGTCTTTCAATGCCTCTATGATCGGCCGGCGTAACGTAATCAGCCCCGCGGAGATCCCGCCAGCTTTGAGTGGCCACCGTGGGCTGGATTCCTATGCGTCAGAGGGGGATTTTCGGTGCGTATTGGTAGCCGTTAAGCGATACGTGTTGTTTACTTGGACGGGCTTACGCACTGCCGGATTAGGCTGCGGGGTTAGAGGCAAGGCCGTGTTTACAGGAGAACTCTCACCTACTTTCGTGGTTTGCCCGAGACTTGCGTCATTACTACTCATGTAATGTCATAAAATGATGCTCATTATTTATTTTTTACTTCATCTGCTATACTAAGTAATGCTCATACCAAATGCAGACAGGCCAACCTAAAATTGTATTCCACACTTTTTTCCCTCATTATGGGTAAGATCTATTCATGTTTCATAGGTTTCCTGAACTTTGTTATGACTAAATACACTACTAAAAAGTTAAGGATCACTCTTCAATGTGGATATGATTTTTCGAAATCAAGGTTTTGAATATCTTTACAATTCCAAATGGGGAAAATCAGGAAATATTTTTGATAAGTGCCTCTAATTGTGCTCGAAGACAGTATATTGTGAAAAACCTCCTCCAAACCTGTGAAGTATATGACATAGTTTGCGAATCTCTCTTCAGGAATATGCTACATATAATTATATAATATTGGATGGCAATAAATGGAATACCAGGGAATATTGCACGAGTTAGGGCAATATTGCACGAATCGAAGATGAGTGCAATATTGGCCCTAACGAGTGCAATATTCCCGGTATTTCATGAAATGAAGCCATCCAATATAATTATTATTATCTTTACATATACCAGAAGGCTGGTCACTGCTTTGCGCAAGCGTAAAATTGAAGCCGTACAATATGGCTTAATATTGGACGGCTTAAAACTCTCATATTGATAATAATATCTGATGTTTCATGGACCGGTCAATTATAGCCAAATCCAGCAATTTCTCTGATGTTATTTTGTTACCAATGTTCTTTGTACCATGGAGCCTTGTAGACAATGTACATATTTTTTCCTTCCCTTACTTTAAAGGTAGAATACTTCCTTTTTCAGCCTAGAGTTTGACTTTCCAAGATTGTTGTGTTATGTTGAAGAGTACTAAATGTTAGAACTTATCACCTAAAATTTGACTTTCCAAGATTGTTGTGTTATGTTGAAGAGTACTAAATGTTAGAACTTATCACCAATCAATTAAGCACAAAGATTGGTCATGATAGGTGCATTTGCAGTTTTTCCAATGATAATTCTTCTATTCGGGCCTCGTTGGACCATACATTCAAAATTCAAAACAGCCATTGGCCCCTCGTTGACCAATAGCACAAGAGTCTCTCTCATTGCGTATTCCGCATGGTGTGGCAGTGTTGTATTGAAGTGCACACTGTATGTGCTCTTACAATGTTTTTTTTTTGTGTGTGTGGTACCGTAATACGCTAGGAGTATCGCAATACCGTTGGTGTCAAGATGAATTATGATAGAAAAGATTTTTTTTAATGGAATATTCTGGACTACATTCGACCAAAATACTTCATAGAGGTTATCATTTTGGCATATCTGACAGACTCAACAAGTTGTAAGCATAACCGTAATGTGTGCAAATGTAGTTTTCTATCTTTAAACTAAGTTTGCCCAGTGTCTGATAGTCTGCTACTAAGCTATAACAGACAAAAATGTGGCTAAAAATGGTGAGTAATTAATTCCGTTACTGCCCATGTGGAATTGCCCATCTTAAGGTGACCAAATGCAACTGTTATGAATCTCATCAAAGACATAAAAATCAATTTCACACATGAGTTGATTTAGTTATTGAACGAACTCTCCCGTGACGATACACTTCCCAAAAAAGTGTGATCATTGTGAAGTGGCACAATCAAAAAGGGGTCCATAACTTTTTTTAGTAGTGTAATTACAGCGACCTACAAACACACAAACATCTGACCCGCCCGCTACCTTTTTTTCATGATGAGTAGCTGCTGATCTGATTTCACACTTATCGAGCCAAATACAGGCTTTCCTGAAAATCTCACTCTGTAATTACAAATGCCTCAAGGTTTTTCTCACACAGTCGCATCCAGTCTATATAACACTTCAGTTTGATTTTTTCATGTATTGGCCATGTCTGCCCATATGTTTGATTGTCTGCAATATCTTAAAGGTAATATTCAAAGATGCCAAATCAACTCAAAATATGTATAAATGCATTTGATCCTCTTGATGTTAACTAAAATCTCTGAAAATATAAGAGAATTTATTTACTCCCCCCACCCCTCACTACAACAAAAAAAATTGCTAAAGGCACATAAATCATGTGGATTTGGCTGCCTCCCCTCTACATCTCTCCTTCCTTCACCTCCTCTTTGGCACCTCTTTCATCCCCGCTTCATTTCTCCCCTGTTCTCCCCTCTCCATCTCTCCTTAATTGGTTTCCCTCCTATCCTGTCTTCCTCCCCCTCTCCTCTCCCCTCTTCAACTGTCCTCTCCCTTCTCATCCCTCCCTTCATCTCCCATTCCCACCCCTTTAGCATCACTCCCCTCCTCATCTCTCTCCTGGACTCTCCTCCCCTCCACTTCCCTCTCCTCTCCTCTCCTCTCCTCTCCTTTCCTCTCCTCTCTCATCTCTCCCCCCTTCTTCATCTGTCCTCTCCCCTCTACACCCCTCCCTTCAGCACCCACCCTCTCCCCTTTAGCACCCCTCCCCTCCCACCAATTCATACAGCTCCCAGCCTCTCCCATTTAACACCCCACCCCTCCACTCATCTCCTTTCAGTTACTTTCCCCTCCTCTAAAGCACTCTCCTCTCTTTCACTCCCCTCCAAACCCCCTCCCTTTAGCCCCTCTCTCCTCCCCTTCCCTCCAATCACCTCCTTCCCTTATACTTTCTTCCATCCATCCCAATATCATGCCCATAGCCACCGCAGGCTGCAGACAAATTGAATGACGTATTATAGAAGTCAAACTACTTGCCCCTAGAAATGAATATAATCTTCTTCCGAACTGGCATCATCAAAATGATTGCTTCATACCTTACGGGAAGTATATACCATCCAAACCTGAAGCATCTTCCTCTAATATAATTTTCCATCCTTTTAACGCCTTTAGCCATTGTGATTTCGTAACATCCAAGAGGTTTAAAGACACTGTTTAACATTGCGGTTGCACAATTTAGAAAATTCTCAAACCAAGCTGTTTGTCCTATCTAAATATATTCAGATAGATGAAAAATCAACAGCTGATGAAAAAATAAAGAAAGTTATACATTCACTATCAAGATATCTATGAACATTGAATTAAAGCGAAGGACCCACACATTAATTCCAGTACAAAGCCTATGGAGGCAGCGTTTTAAATTTGTGTGTGTTTAAAGCACTAAACGTTGATTTTAAAGTCTGATATTTTCCCAGTTTAGTTTATATGCACCATCAGTCTTTCAGATAACCTCTATCATCTGGCAGTTGAGAATTTTTTAAATGAAAACAATGTTAAACAATGGCTCTAAGACCTCCTAAGATGACAATAAGGGAAATATTTTTCTTAATTATTTCACATCCTGTACTCTATCTATAATTATAATATTCAAAATAATACTACATGTAAATTGTAGAGTGTGTGCATCCACTTTGCAGACTGCACAAGGCATTTTCCTGCATCATAATTACCCTGTCTTTCGCTTGGCATACATCAGCTGCTAGCATTCCTGCCAGGTACCCATTCACTTCACCTGGGTAAAGTGCAGCAGCATGTGGATACATTTCTTGCTGAAGGAAATTAACACCCTGGGTTAAATTCAACCATGATCTATGTTTGTAAATCGGAACCACTACACCACAACACTTTCCAAAAATAAAACAAAGCATTATATACAGACCATCAAATTCAAGGTCAAGTCACGAGTTGCAAGACAGGAAATATGTATTCTTGTTCTGTTCAGATCTCTCCTATACATCTTTAAAAAGCAGCAAATACATATGTTACTGTAGATGCATAAAATAAAGGAATACACATGAAAGCCACTCCCAAAAGTATACTAAGATTTTATTACATAAATCCAAGTCCCTTCTTTTCTCTAATGAAAAATTTGAAGAAAATTCATGAAATAATATCTTGATGTGAATGATCAACGATACTTTTTTAAAGTTGCTCAAAAAAAAACTAACAATTATTTCATGCCCTAAGATGTGCGAAACTTGCAGATCACAAATCGTTACATGAAAGTTGTATAATGTAGATCCCCTGTCATTGTAGAAAAACCCTTTTCTAGGGCTGTCAAGCGAAAGAAAAAAAAATCATAGGTATGACTCTGAAGGAGAAAGACGAAAGCTGAGCCTTCTCAGGATTACGAGGAGCTGGTAAGATTCGAGGATTTTCATGTAAATATGGAAATGATCACTTCTCGGGTTTCATATCAAATATTCTGATATTCCCTCGCGAGACAGAGGGTTCATTTCTATCATTCTGCCAAAGAAGGCTTACTCTCGCATGCAAATGTGTTGAGGAAATCTGTTTCCGAAGTTTATGATGCATAGAATTTTGAAAGACATTTGCTGGAAAATCTGCTGGAACATTCTATTTTCTGAATTACAAGTCCACCTTACAGGACTCATAGGCCCGTATTCCGATAGCGAGGTTTAACTTAACCCAGGTCTAAGTTATTGTCATAACTTAGACTCTTGGTTTAACTTTTGAATAGCCCGGGTCTAAATAACAATGACTTAGTCTCGGGTTAAGTTAAACCTCGCCATCGGAATACGGGCTATGGTGTTTTTAAAGACAAGAAATAAAACAGATACAGTAGTGAAAACATGAAGAAGATTAACAATAATAAACATATTTTAAGAAACTTCTCAATTCTTTTTTTTTTTTTTTTTACTGCAGCAGAGTAAAGGAAATGAATAAAATTTGATTATGCTCTTTTTGTGATTTTGTGAGAGAACATTTTTTATTCTGACTCTTATCTAATGACTGTTTTCATCTGTTTTGAATAAATGTTGCTTATGAAAATATGAACCATGCAGAATCTCAAAATATTTCACTTTCCCTAAACATCAAACTCTGTTACACCTATATAATACAGGAAGAACATTTAAAACCGTTTCCTTCATTGCATTCTCATATAAAAAAAACCCATTATTTCCAAACATCACAAATGTTCCCTCGATCACATAATCATAAAAGCCCTAATATACTAAGACAACTTATAGCAAAATGTATTTCACACCTTTTCTGAAATATCGTTGGCACATTGTAAATAAATTTTGTCTGGCACGTGGGCTGTAATTTAAATTCCATGGCTACAACATTGTGGAAGAGTGATGTCAAAGTTACTAATTTTCCATGTCGTAATTCAATAATGTTTTCTCAATTTGCACTGAATATTAGATTATCGAGAGCAGGGCATCAGGTAAGATCACCTCAAATTTCTTTGATAGCCATTAAGGTGTGGAATCAAGATGCTATGAATGTTGTCACGGGGAGCACTAACTTAAAGCCCCGGTCACATAGGACCCCGGAAGCAACACGATTCACCCAGACTTTTTGTTAATTCACAGTTAACTGCCTTAAATAGAACAACGAGTCGGGGTGAATCATGTTGCTTCCAGGGTCCTATGTGACTGGGGCTTTAGGAAATTGCTTTGTGGTTTTCTTTTTCCAAACCTTTTTTCGACTTTCACTGTTATCAGAAGGGACAAAGGAATTGTACAAAGCAGGGAGGCGTCATGGTGTAGTGGTTCGGACTTGACTCTTTTTTTTTTTCTTCAACTCAATTCTTTCAACTGCATTGCTCAGAATCCATCTTGCAAAGATTGTCAAGGAGAACCTTTGCATAAAGAGATCGCATAGAGTTTGCAGCTATCCGTAAACCTGCAAATTCTTAATTTAAGGATCCAAATTAAAAGGATTTACCCACAAATATTATAAAAAAATAACATCTAATTTGATTTCATAAATGAATGGATGATCAAATTTTTCCTCAACTTCTTCGTTGATACATCCTTCTCTTCATTCCTCTCTGTTCATTGTAAGCACATATATGGTTTCATGCAGGTTACCTTTCACCTAATACTGTGAACCAACTTTGCAAATATGACTCTGGCATCATAAAAAGAAAGAGCGATTCCATTACATAATTTGAAAACAGTCTGTAAGAACAGACCCAATCTAGGCAGTTTATTTGGTGTGGGGTTAATTGTTGCAAGAATATGAAGTGTGTCTTCTTCATCTCCTCCTCCTCTCCTTCTGTTCCCCTCCCTTACTTTTCCATCTCATCTAACTTATTTTCTTTTCTCTTTTTGTAATCCTTTTAATTCTCCTCTTTCTTTTTCTTCTCCTCCTGCTACTTTGTTTCCTCCTTCTCCTCCTCCTTCTTTCATTCTTCTCTTTTTCTTCCTTCTCTTCCTCCCAATTTCCCTTCTCTTTCTGTTGCTTTCTCTCAAATTTCCTCCACTTTATCCTGCCCTCCTCCTACTCCTCCTCTTTCGGTCATGTGTGGCTCAGTGGTAGAGCATCTGCCCCATGAACGGAAGGTCGTGGGTTTGATCCCTGGCGGAGTCATACCAAAGACTTATAAAAAGTGGGACATCTGTCTTCTTGCCAGGCTTTTGGCAATTAAGAAATGCAGGGCCCGCTGGAAAAACAGCTTAGAGCTGAAAGTGGTTACTCTGGGTAAATAAGAGATATTATTTATTCTTCCTTCTTCTTCTTCTTCTTCTTCTTCTTCTTCTTCTTCTTCTTCTTCTTCTTCTTCTTCTTCTTCTTCTTCTTCTTCGTCTTCTTCTTCTTCAGGCAGCCACCACAGCGCATTGCCGTTCACATATTTTCATTTTTATTTTTTTCCACTTGTCCTTTTTTTCATTCGTATTCTATTCCTAACCTCCTTTTTTTTCAAATCTGAGCCAAAAATTTGGCCTTACAATATTACTCCATCCCACACACAACACTAAATAAACTGCCTGACTTGGGGCCTTTGCTCACAGACTACCGTCCATCCCAAACCACAGAAGACCCTGGACACATGACTGGACGCTCACGTGCCGACCCACTCCACTAATACGCCTCCACGATCCCCGCTAACGGACCCATTAGCTGTCGATCTTAACGGCCGACGGCTCATCAGTGCAGCTCAACCTACTTGCTAAAAAGGGCAGTTTATCAAAGAATTTCCATATTTTCTGGTAAATTAGGATGTTTCGGATTCTTGGGCATTACCCTCGAAATAGGTGAGGACTAAAAAATACAACAAAAACAAAACATCTGAATTGTACCCATGCCTTCACATTTTTAACCAACACTACGCTGTGCATAAACTTTGGTCATCACAAGATCTACCCATGTAAATGTATTGATACGCGCCCATCAGGCGTCTTTCGTCAATTTACGTCTCTGGCAATATGCTGGTTAATCTCCTTTTGGAAGAAGAAAAAAGAAAACTGATCAATGCCTAGAAGTAAGCTCAAAATTGCTGTTTGCCATTTTTATCCTAAAGGTTATATTAAATCTTGCCATATCACCACAAATCAGGTTTAAATGTGTGCGACCTTTTAGATAGATTTGAAACTAAGGATATCTGAGAGCATGACATAGAATGAAACAAAAAATGTTCTATCTAAACAAGAGTATAAATATATTGTAGATCAATGCACAAGAAGAACATGGCTTTCGGCAAACCAAAAAATGATCATGCTCCACTCACCAAAGCTCCCTGCAGAGGTTTCTAAACGAAAGAGTCAGCCTGCACACTTATAGTTTATCAATGTTAAATTGCTTGTATCTTGAAACATATAGGACTAATGAACTTTAAAAATTCTGGTGATTCATGTTTCAGTCAAAGGTTTAAAACTATGAATATAGCAAGATTTAATTACAATTCTAAAAAAAATACTAATCCTTTACCTTTAATCTTCTTACGTCACCACCAACTTAAATTGACATTTTATAAATCCAAAAAAATGGATTCTTATTACCCAAACGAATCAACTTAATGGCTCTGAATTCAGGCTGCTCATTATGGTATGTCCATTATTGCCTCTCACATTACCTCTTACAATATCATCTTCAACGCATCATTTAACATCTTCTTTTCTAAACCTATTCTAAAAAAAACTGCGAAAAAACGAGATATTATGAAAGAAAAAAAAGATATTATGAAAGAAGAAAAAGATGTTTAATACTGGAAAGACCTCTGGCAAAGAATTACAGTTGATGAAAATCTTCAAAAGGAAAATTAAACTTTTGAAAGTGGGATCCAAACGACTGATACGAATACCCCTTGAAATCTGAAACTACCCTGGAGAGATTGGTCACTCTAATTTAGGCATACAAAAAAATGTTTGAATGCTAAAGACCAACCGATTCTCTTAGAATTGCGTAACTGAACTTTTTTTTCTCCTCCACTTTTTGCTCAAAGTAAAAAAAAAATAAAATAAATAAATAAAAAATCATAGTAACATTATAGCAATACATGAGGTATTTAACCTAAAAAGTTATTTTCAGTAAAATTATGTATAAACGTGAGGAATGAAAACTGAAAATCCATTTTCACAATGATGTTTCCATCTTTTTAGTTCATTCTAAATCTTATTTCCTGCATGAAATCCGTCAACCAAAAACAAATCCTGAGCCATGGGCCCCCAAATAAGTCATTCTGGGGCATCCAAAACAATTTTTGGAGGTCGTCCGAAGCTTCTACATTTCAGAGATCCAGTTAAAAAACATCTTTATCAACAATAAAATTGTTAAATTTGCATTATCCTGCATACCGCTTAATCAATCGAAGGGGGTGTTGCTCAAAAGTTGCAATTGATCGGAACGCGCCAATCAAAATCATTGTTTCATGCGCGTCTTGTTAAATGCGCATACCGTGCGCGAATGAAAATGCGCGTTACAATTAGCAAAGTTGCAGTCATAATTTGCAGCCATAAGTCATAATTTTCATTCTGATGATTTCTTTTTAACCTTTATGACAAAATGGCCCGTATTCCGAGGTTTAACTTAACCCGAGACTAAGCCATTGTTATCTAGACGCCGTTGTTATTTAGACCCCAGCTATTCAAAAGTTAATGGTCTAAATGACAATGACTTAGATCTGGGTTAAAGGGGAACTACACTCAGACATTGAATTGCTATCATTAAATGAAGAAAAATAAGAGGAACAAACTGTGAACATATGAGCAAAATCTGATAATCCGTTCAAAAGTTATTAATTTTCAGAGTTTTGACTTACACCCCTCAAGGGCTCCTTAAATTGGCAAACGTACAGGAACAAAATGGCTGCCAACATGGAGAAGTATCCATTCACTTTATACACAAAATTTCACATTTTCCTCTTTTTCCAAAAAAGTAGACACAATTGTGGGTTTTTTTTTGTTGAATATATAGACACATCAATTCTGCAAGCATTCCAGAAAGAACGGTGTTGATTACTCATATGAAATATGATATTGATCCATTTTCAATAAATTTATATACAAAGTGATCAGGAGTTCTCCATGTATGACATCACAGATTATGCTAATTGGCTATACGTTGCCAATTTGAGGATGCCCAGCACAGGTGGAAATGATAATTTTGAAAATTTATAACTTTTGAACGGATTATCCGATTTTACTCAGATTTTCACAGTTTGTTCATCTGATATTTCTTCATTTACTGACTGTACATTATTGTCTGGGTGTAAACCTCGCTATCGGAATACAGGGGCCAGTGTGTCTCATCATCCTTAAATGGTTAAATGTATCATTCCTCTCCGAACTGTAAGAAGAATTTTTAGACGTTAACAAACTACAACATACTGAAGGGAAAAAATGTTAGTAAGGGGCAGCTGTGATAGAGGACAATTTATTGAAGTCGATAACTAGGTTTGCCCTCAAGAGAGAAAGTGATAGACAGTGAATAAATTTAATTTGGGGCTCCCGTGGAAAGATGTGAAGTACTGCAATCTTCATTCTTAATTAGCTTATTGCCTCAATTAAGATACATATTTAACTGTTTCTGAAATAATTTGTTTTCCATCATATAATTATAAGATAAATAATAATAATAATAATAATATTAATATTCAGTTCTTTTATAGCGCATAACACATAGCCATAGCATGTCTCTATGCGCTTACAGAGCAAAAAAAGAAATAACAGAATGGAGAGTGGAGAATATACAGTGGAGAATAAATGATTAGATAAATTGACAGATTAAAGATATTGTCTCATATTAAGATGTTGTTATATATAAATATTAATACCAGATTGATGAAAAAAAGACAAAGAATGCAAAAAGAAGGAAGTTATACTGGCACTATCAAAATATCCTTGAAAATTCATTAAAGTGGACCATGGAGTCAACACTTCACAGTGCTGCACAGTGTGCCTATGAATGCCATAGTTTGAATTTTAGGTTTTTTTTTAGCATTTAACATTGATTTTGTACACCATCTGGATCTGGCAGCATCTTTAAAAACAAAAACAATATTATTTAATGCCTTTAAGCATATCCTAACAAGAAAAAATTATTGTCGGTGGGCTTTTAAGAATACCGTTTACATATTTACAATGTCCTGAAATAAATGACCTGGGGGCAGCTGTAATTGAATTTCATAAGAGAAGAAGTGATAGACAGTGGATAAATTTGATCGTGGGCTCATGGGAATAACTTCCTACTGCTTTACTGATCGCAAACTAACAAAAAATGTGGCTTGAAGGGATGTAACACTTGATCAGTGAATACACATAGATGCTAACTTTCTGCAATATATGTGAGGATAGAAATGAATATGTGTAACACGAATCCAAGGAGACAGATATTGACTCATGAAAGAAAGCATACACCTTGCCCCCCACCCGTAAAGATATACATACACATATACTAGTTCTACATTATCTAAGCTCCCCTTTAAAGATATATTCTGGTATTTGTTTAAAAAAATAAAATAAATGTTCACAGAATCGCTCAAAATGTGAGAAGAATGTTCAGAACTATGAATAAATAATATGTGCCAAAGTGTTTTGCAAGAAAATGTATAATGGCAGAGAAATGTGCAAATAAAGGGTCAAAATTGGGCCATGTCGGGCCGACAGATTTTATACCAGTCCCACGTGCTGCTTCCTGTGTTTGCTGCAGTGGACAGAGAGCGTGGAGAATGACATAATTTCGCTTTTAACCTGTTTGAGGTTATCATATTAGTTTTCCCTTGTCTACACAAGTCACGTTGTGCTTTGTTTGTAACATAAGATTATTTTAATCATTCATTTTTCCAAATTGAAGTTCTTTGCAAGTACTCGATATTCGCTTTAAGTCATGGAAATATTCTTTGAGATACTCCCTTTCAGTCTGAGAAATGTGTGGGGCTTTGGAAGCCATGGCATTAAAATCATCCCTATTTCAGAGTTTTGGTTTGGGAATCATGAAAGAATGCCCCTAATTGCGAGTTTTGGAGAAAAAAATCACCCCTCATAAAATATATTTGAATATGTTTTCATATAAAGAAGACTATTTCTATGATTTGGGTTTTCCCCCGACTTGCACCTGAAAAAATACCCCTATTAAGAGAGATCAGTAAAGTGCATGCGGAATAGTCGACCAGTTGAGTGGGGGGCATACTCATTCTTTCAAACAAAAATATGTGGTTAAGCTGTATGGTAATTCACATTTTGATTCCTTTCATTTTGCATATTGAGAAACATTGGCATACATCTAACCATGGCTACTGCGAAAAGTTTTGATTGCTCTGCTGATCAAAATCTTTAAAAAACGAAAGGAGGGGATAGTGTTTGGCCAGTGAATAAATATGATGGGTGGCTAAAAGGGAAGTCCTGACAGCTTTACTGCAATTGAGATATAAAAAATGTGAAGGAAAGGATTCATGTTTGATCAGCTTCTTTGAAAGAGTCAACAGAGGGGTAGATCACAAAGGGGCGTTTTGAGAGGGGAGCATGGTTTCCCAGAGAAGATGTATCTAACTAATTTCTCAGGATAAAAAACAATATTTCCAGGGTCGTATTTCATAAAACTGTGCTTAGATCCATGTACGACTGTATGAACGACTAGTGATCCTTTCTTCGGTGTGATTCAGCACCAGGAGTTATCATTGTGTGCGAGACAGGATCACCAGTCGTTTGTCCCACAGCCTTATGAAAGACAACCCTGGCGATTCTGACATCCTTTTCACTTCACTCAATTTGATGTCCTTCACTAAAAAAGAAATTGCAAAAAAAGTCACACCAATATTGGTAACATAATTGTAAAGAAAGGACATCACATATCATAACATAATACAAAAGGTCTACCTGGAAAAGTTCTCCTCATGAAGACTAGTTATTGATTATCTGTCATTCAGCCCACAAACTTCAATATGCTTCTATTCCCTGTGGATTTATCCTATAAAAGCATGACAGGTTTGTTGTTTTAACCCCATTATCATTTCCATAATCATTACCATTGCAGATGGGGAGGTGTACTGTATGAAGCTGATCAAACTTCAAATACGTCTTTCTTGATGAAACATTTTTCGGTAGCTCCTTTCTTCTCATATTTAAAAAAATTTTCAACAAATGCTGGGTGTATGAAGCTCATCAATATCTCAAATTAAAGTTTGTGGAATGAAGAATTTGGAGATCTAAACATGGAAAACTAACATAAAAATAGATAAAAATCGACCTATGTCTGTTTCCGACATGACGGGTCACATATGGGACTAAGGCACTCCGGGGAGGGACACAACTGATCGGAGACAGGAAAATCAATGATAGGCAGAGGCATCATATTTGTACAGCTACCACAGGAAAACATACCAAGCAATCACAAGGTCTAGCCAAGAACAGAATGAGGAAAGTGGTTCAAGGGAGGGGAAAGACTCAAGCAATGAAGGGTTTGGCTAGAAAAAATATTCGGTTGCCGTTCAAAGACTGATCCTATTAAATTGGCCCAAACTTTTTACTTTCACATCAATAGACTGGTTTACCAGTAGATTTACATTTATGCCTGTTTCTTGCAAACAAACATTGTAGTACTGATGGGTGCCTTAATCAAGGCAACCTGCTGGAATACTCCCCAAGGAGTGGAAAATGTGCATACATTGTATGCTTGAATGCCTGAATCCAACAAACCAGGATAATAATAGCTCTCTCTTATTGCACGGTCCGCTAGGAGGGTATGAAATTGGAACCACTACCCTGGGTAAATACAACACATTATTTTCTATTTTTGTAATCATTACTACTATCCCAAATCGGTTTCTTGTTGCTTTCTGTTGATTCTCTATCATCAGGCTTCTGATTACTTCAATCATTAACACAACATATCTTTCATCAAGATTACAGCTCTATCAGAAATGTTTGCATGAATAAACACACTTGATCCAAATCCTGATCCTAATACAGTATAGAACCTGACAGAACCAGATGGGGAAATCGTTCAAATATTGACCTGAAATGCAGGAAATATTACAACTGTTGACCTACAATGGGGAAAAGTTTAAAAAGAATATTGATCTACATTCAGAAAGGACACTATCACATGAATAGATCAATTATCAAATCTGAAATAGATAAGTTCTATTGAAATTGTTAATCATATCTGACAAGTGCTAGATGTGATAGCTATTAAATTGATTACTAAACATACTTGATACCTCCATGTAAGACATGGAAATACAGCAGACAGAACCAGATGGGGGAAATAGTGTAAATATTGACAATAGTGTAAAAACATTGACTTAAATCAGGAGAGATACTATCAGATATATTGAATCAATTGTGCCATTAATTACATATCTTTTGTACATGATTTCCCAGGCCTAAAATTGATATAATAATAGATGCAATTTATATAGCGCACGTATCCACTCTGCTGAGTGCTCAAGGCGCTTTACATTATTATTACCCTGGCTTTACCCCGGCAGCTATTCACAGCACACTTGGTATTTCAAAGAATAAATATTCCTGCCAGGTACTCATTCACCTCATCTGGGTTGAGTGCAGCACAATGTGGATGAATTTCTTGCTGAAGGAAATTGACGCCATGTGTAGGATACGAACCAACGACCCTCTAGTTGAAAGGCGAGAGTCACGACCACTACACCACGGCGCCTAAATTGAGTGAAAATCTTGATATTAAAGAGACGAGAAAGCACAATTTTATCTAAATTGTTGACAATAACATAGTTGTTGCCTATACTATATCAAAATTTTAAAAAAAATGGAAAGTAAAACTTAAAGAAGCATAAATGACGGGATCCACTTTATCCCAACATTCAATATAAATATCCATCTGATAATACCAGATGTGGTAATAAGTGTAAATATTTGCCTACAATAAGGTTGTATAAATATTCAGCAACAATGGGGGCAAAAGTATAAATATTGACTTATAGTACAACAGGCAAGGATACTATCAAATTGAATCAATAATGAAATTTAGGCAAACAAGTTCCACAGGTAAAATAAAGAAGTTCAAAATATTCCAATGCAACTAAGAGAAAATAGAAAAGTAGAAGCCTTAGATTTCACTTGTCTTTGCAATTATCCCAGATATTGAATACAGACACAATGTTATATGGAGAGTTATGGTGATAAACTAAAGCATTAGGGTTGATCTGGGACCACATAATCAATTTTCAAGCTCAACAAAATTCACTTGCATATCTTTTGTTTCCCAGACTTATAAATCTTTTAACAAGTCATACATTTTCAGAGATGCCAACCATTCCAGAATTTGCATGAGGTCAAAATCAAAAGGTGGTGAAAAATCTATCAGCTGAACAAAAGTTAGGACAAACTTGACAACAATAACCAATGCAGTCAGCCGCCGTTCACTTAAATGAGAGCCTGGAATTCATATTGAAATGATAGTAATAATATGCAGTTCTTATATTGCTCTAATTACCTAAGCTAAGGGTCTCAAAGCACTCTGCAAACAATGCAGCATTATTACCCTGGCTATAGTAATAGCAGCTTGTAAAAATGCACCTCAGAATGATTGGCATCTCTGCATTTTTTTCAAAAATCACTTGTCACACTTTCGAGCACTATAAAGCGCAAGGTTTCTCAATTTTCTGAGGAAAAA
Organism: Temnopleurus reevesii; assembly: GCA_036244855.1. Lineage (NCBI taxonomy): Eukaryota > Metazoa > Echinodermata > Echinoidea > Temnopleuroida > Temnopleuridae > Temnopleurus > Temnopleurus reevesii. Next base: position 406 of record BQKZ01010548.1, on the reverse strand, counting down.
AACTTTGAATCGTTACCATTAATAGATATTATCTTATAAAAAGGTGACTTACCTGTTTAAAACTGATATATCTGCAGCTATCTGTCATACATCTAGTCCCACTTCTGTCACTGCAAAAATCCACTCACTGCTAATAATCTAATCACTCCAGTGTTTAAGACAAGTATGAAGTTGTAAATTCCTGATTGACGAAAAGCTCTTAATGCTCTTATCAGCAGTAGATATGAACTCCCCCAATCAGAGATTGTCGTTAATCCACGTGAACGTAACAACTTCACGCCGACGCAAACTCAGTCACGCGGCAGCCCATGCACCGAACATGAAAATGAGCTTGAACTGTCAGTATTTAAGTGTTTCCATCATGTTCAACAAGGGGACAAGATCCAATTCACCCCTAAATTGCTGT
>BQKZ01010547.1:0-18053 GCA_036244855.1 Temnopleurus reevesii | reverse complement strand
ACAGTGTTGACCTGACTTGTCCCTTTAAGCTTCAGAAGACTCAAACTACATACTGTATGCTGGAAATTCACAGATTGAAAAGTTTAACTTTGTTATCAGAATCATGAACCAAGACACAAAATTACAAGACCATTGCACAAAATCATCATAACATGCACTTCGATTGTATGTAAGAATAATTGTTGCTAGGTCAGGGATCGTTTCTGTCTCTACAGCAGTTCAATGTTTGCATGCTAGTTTGTTTGACCACTACGGATATGATCAACACGGTTAAAGTGATTTGTTGTTAACTTTAATACTTAGTCCTGTCAAAAAGTTATATACAAAGTTTTTCCCTGTCAAACCAAATACATATCCTCACCAGCTTAAGCAATTACAATACGTAAGATTAACCACATTGTGAACTAGCACGATCACCAAAGGAAGTTTCCTCACCACAAGTTCGAGACGGTACAAGAAAATATTATCATCCTTGACCGGTTCCTTTAATCCCAAGAATCAAAATCTATTCCTGTCCAATAGACTTTCCACGGACCAGCCAACCAACGTCATCGACCGACCAACCAAACGGATCCATTTACCAGACCACAACAGCCCAGAGAAATGACACTGTCAAGTCCGCTCGCCTATACCCCAAGTGAGGTATGCCGATCAAAAACAGAGCGTGAATCAGCGTAGCACACAATCCGCCGTCCGTCCGACTACGTAACACATAAACCTCACCTCCCAACCCACACTCGATCACACTCCATGTTTGATTAATCATAAATGTAAACATAACTGGTAACAACTGGATTGTATGGATTCATGCTTCAGTGCATTTCTGGAATAGAGAATCAGGTACAGTGTAATGAATGCGTACATTCATGCAGAGGTGGTATTTATGATTTGAAGATGACCTTGAAAATGAGAGAACCTTGAATATGTAGACAAAACTTGAACACAACGTTACAAAACATACATGTACATGTACATCTCCTCTAATAGAATAACTGGAAAGATTGGCTTCCATCATATATTCATATACTATTTATAGGTCAATAATTTTTATATTATCATTTCCTCATATTTGGACAGGATATATCCTCCATTTGTGATCATAGATTGTTTACTTTGGGGCCCTATTTTTACTTACATTTTAATAAAAGGTAAGTAAGTACAATAAAATAGGAGGAAATGGACTTCACTATTGTAATGCAGATACTCCCAAGCATACAAAGTCACAAAGATACCTACGTTCTGAAACTTCTAATGATTGCAAACATGCAATTCCAGAACTAATTCCGCAGTACAAGGAAAAGGGGAAAAATAATCACACTCTGACGAAAGCTTGCTTTCATGATCGATGAATGATATCAATCAGAAATGTATACTAAGCTCGGAACAGCATCACACTTCCTAGAAGCGTCGGGGAATCAAATCGACCAAAAGCAAAAGTGAACATTCATAGAATATTGAAGTTAATCATAAATGAAAACAAGTATGTGTAATATCGAACACTTGGGGAAAGCAAGAATATGAATTCTGTGAAATCTAAGGCCTGGCTGACTGAATCTCTTTGCGTGTTTACTGACATGCAATCAACTCAAGTTTTCACTGGTTGTATATATGCTGATGTACAATATCGCTATGAGCTGAGCAAGTCTTTGCAGGATTGCAAGAAACATAGCCATGACATTTTTGCTGCAGTTTCATTTTCACTAATTTTCCACCATGAATTGACTAAACCTGGTTTATAAAAATCTTTTGATTAGATCTATCAATGTGATCAAATGTAAATCAAAATATGTACCGGTATATCCACATTTTTATTGCACATATGAAAAACCACTGTCAATGGTTTAAATTGATTCAATTTATAGGCGACTTTGATCATATATATGCAAGTTGATTGAAATGGTCTGAGAGATTAAACTCTTGGCAAAGACAGTTTAGTTACCAGTTTACTAGGGTCAGCACTATTCCAACTCAATGAATGGAAGTTCCACTATCATAACTATTCCACAGAAGTCATATCAATTCAATTTAATACTATTCAACATAATAACCTGAAATATCATATGAATACGTGAAATATTCTGCCACAAGATAAACAGAAATAAATTTAACAGAAATAAAGTTAACATAAATCTTACATCGATCCGCTGAAAGCAATACATGTATCTCCAAAAAGTCCTTCCACATTGCAAAGCGTACATTCGACAGGAGAGTCACTAAACAACCGACAAAAAATATTTCCAATGCCCACCCCAAAGCAACGTTCAATGTCTGTAAATTAGATCTAGAGGTCATAAAAAACCCACACACAATAACAATATTTCTATGTGAAAATATTTCGTCACAATAAGTAAAGACCTTGGGCATTTCTAACTGGTTTTGCACTTGAGTGGTGACCAAAGTCCAATGAAAGAAAAAACATTTTTTTGGTTTGTCTTTTGTAAAATATGAATTGTGTATTTCGAGAATGGTGTTATTGTCACAATAGTGACATTGACAAGTTGCTCTTGAGATTACCCCTTGCAAGAAATTAAATGGGTCAAATTTTATCAATTTACACGAGAACTTCCGTTTTTCGTACATTTTGTATAGTATATCAACATAAAAATTTGGACAAATTTCAGTTCACTTTAGCAAAGTCATGTTTTCGTAACTACATACTATTTACCAGGGAGGAAATACAAAGAATACTGGGTTTGTAAAAAAAAGATATATACCGGTATCTCCCACAAGAAGTACAAAGCAAAATTAACTCACCGAATAACCAAAAAAAAATCAAACGTGTAAAACTAGAGAACTATATTAGGATAATATCAACAACTCATGAATATATGATTCCAGATATTGTTTCTACGTAACACCTCAATTCAGAATGACACACACCTGTCCCAATTTGAAAGAATCCAAACGTCTCCTCGTTTCCTGACAAACACAAATCTCAAATGCTACAAGTCGGTAATAAGGAAAGGCAAGGTGAAACCCGCGTTCTATTAACAAGAGATTCCTCTGCTGATTTTAGATCGCAGAGATGTGACGGCGGCCGCAGACAGCCGAGTTACGACTCCTTCCTGAGACGTCAAAGAAGTGCCGAGCGGTGAGAGAGCCGTCTGTCTGAATGTCTGCATGGATAGGAACCAAGCGTCCATTCAGACAGATGATTCTTATTGAAAAGCAAGGATATGTTTTTTGTCAAAACAAGATCTTTTTTTTTTTTTTTTTAACCCACCGATAGGGCATTTATTTGTTGTTCTTTTCATACATGTACAGTAATAACATAAATTTACACATATCTATAAACCAGCAATATTAATACACAAAATATGATAATAAAGATTTAAAAAAACATCTGTTTAAGAATAATAGACTAGCAAGATCTTTGCTTTCAAGGGAAATTCTTAGATATTTGAAGCTTGTTTTTGATAATGTTTCGCTAAAAACATAATCCATCGACTACTGAAATTTGTAATTACAATCTAGACTAAGTCCAATTGAGGACTGTGTGTTCTGATAGCACCCATCTCTGCACATTCTCTTACATTGAACACACAGTGACTGCGCAGCACTCAACCACAGAGTCCTTACATAACCCTCTGTACATGCATACCCCTCCCGAGACGTGTGTTCAGTGTATTTTAAGCAGAGGTGGGTGCTATTAGAACACAGAGTCCTCAACTGGACTACCATAGACTTTGTGCTGGGACTATCCTGTTTCAGTTATCAATGCATTCAAATAGGTAATCATGGCATCACAAACTCATCATTAATTAATTCCAAGACAGTTTGATATGCTTCCTTATAAGACCGTTAAATTTGATGTGAGAATATTACTATGACGTATTTTCAAGTACACCAATTACGGAGAATCAACAAGAAATTCAAAGAACCGTTGAAACAAAAATAAATCTATTACAGGTCAACTTCCTCAGCAGTGTGTAAATCAGTTTCACATTAAACTTTTCAAGTTTCAATTTGATGTAGTTCATTCAAATATATTAAGCCATAATGCTCAGATAGCCAGGAAAGTGGATCAGCAAACCGTTGAGGTACAGCTCATTTCAGGCAGACCTCAGCTCGAAATTGAAAGCAAATACAAGATATTCGCTCACCTGATATCTATAGCCACATTCCTAACACATACACATACTACATGCTTGTGTACATACACATTTCTGTATTTTAACAAATTGAATTGATTTTTAATTGAATATGGTTTATTCAATAAAAATACATTCAAAATAGCAGCCCGGAGGCTAACAAAATTAAATTTACGATATGATTCAAACTAAAATTAGAGATTAAAATTAACAAGGATGAATAACAATTGGCCCCAAGACAGAAACTAGTACATGTACACAGATTCCTAATCGTCTAAATGGGCCTTGCGATGAACCAACCTCATTCGTAACAATTAGAGAAGATTACCTCATCATCAAGTGTGAGGGATTCCCTAGGTAATGTAAAACTGGTTCGATAATCGAACTGGGAGGGGGCGGCATCAGTTGGCAAAGAACGGGAAATGTAAAATTAATCCCTGTACATACATATTTCTGTATGATTCCTGATTGTCTGAATGGGCCTTGCGATGAACCAGCCTCATTCGTAACAATTAGAGAAGATTACCTCATCATCAAGCATGAGGGATTCCCTAGGTAATTTAAAACTGGTTCAATAATTGAACTGGGAGGGGGCGGCATCAGTTGCCAAAGAGTCACACTGGAAATAATTCTGGATTGATCTAAATGTTTCGCAAACTAATTAGCACTAAATCTGCACTTGTGTGATTTGATTCTGCTTTTTAATAGGGCTCTTGAAAATGACATGGCTATTTTGACAATATACAACCCCACCCTATTCCCACACATGTTCCTAATCTTTGAAATTGTTTGTAAAAGATTTAATATTTCTCCAACTCTCTTCAAAACATTATACATGTATTCAATCAGCACAATCCCCCCCAAAATGCAGTAATACCATTGCATCTATCTGCACACTTATATTTAATAAGTTATTTATGTAAATTTATCTACACAAAATCATTAAGTTACTTACTGTTAGAACTTCAAGAAGTAATTGATACTCCGATATCAAAGTAACATTAAAATACATCTAATAATAACCCGAATTGTATCAAACAAAATCAATGCCGTTGATATGACTAACAAGGAAATGTGAAATTTATGACAGATTGTTATTACATGTTTGGTCCCCAAATTGGCAGCCAGGTTATCGTTCAAACATTTCCCCACAATAACGATGTAATGAAATAATGAAACATAAGTTCCATCAACAATTAGCTACATGCAATTTGACTTCATTTTGGGACTGCTGTTGAACAAAATGATAAATTAAATCAACTTTAAATCACTACATTGGCATCCATTCACATTACAGAACCATGTTGGTTTTACAGCAGTTTCCATTTCATTTACATTTCAATTACATTTCATTTACATTAATGCAATGTATGTTGTCTATGTAGTGTATATGTTGTTGAATCTCCCCCTTTCCATCATATTCTACTTTTTTCCTCTTTCATTTGCTGCCTTGTTGATTGTATATGTGTATTTCATTGTATTTATAAATGTATTTCATTTTAATGAACTTAAATGAATGAATTCGAACTTGAATTTCACTTTGTATTCTAATCTTCCTAAAAATTTGTGAATGAATCTTTTTTTAGGTCACAAAAGCATATTCATGATTCACTTTAAAGGTATCCTGAAGGGAAAAGTAAGATTGATCTTTTATAGCCAACTTTCATCTCTGATAAATACTTCCTGTTTCGATGGACATAAACGGACATGCATAGTGCTTTTCATTTCCGCCCATCGTTTCCGATACACAGCGAGCAGTGCTACTCCTATTAACAGATGGATTAATAACAATACACTGTACACCTCTGTACCATACACTTTCTGTTAGGTTGTAATTAAGTATCTTGTTCTCTATTTGTGAAATCTATTAGAAAACAGATTAATAACAATGTATTGTATACATACCTCTTTACCATACACTTTCTGTGTTAAAGTTGTAATTAAGTGTCTTGTTCTCTATTTGTTAAATCTAATTCATTTTAATCTATCATCTGTTGCATTGATTTTCTACTGGTTCTATGTTAGACAATCCACTTGTGTACTTTTAAACACCTGTATAAAACCCCCTATAAATGATATTATCATCATTATTAATATAATTATCATTAAATTCACATTGATAACTTAAGATCAACGGGCCAAATACCTCTAGTTCTCAAATGTCATATCGCAACATGATAAAGTTTCACATAGAATAGAGGCAGCAGATTTGTTGCTTTAACATTCCTGCTTTTACGTGGTATGTTAGCTAGCGAGGAAAACATGCAGGTCTTGTTGCTTTGACCATGCAATAAACAAATGTACAAGAGCCATGTTATATATTTTTTTTAATACTTCATTTTTAACATTGCTCTCTAAGTAAAAAAAAAATTTTAAATGGTAAACTAACTTCTTTTTCAGGCCCTATGGTGTCCTTAAAATAACTATTATCAAAGTTGATATTCTATCACTTGTTTACTCCACTGAGATAAAAAGAAAAAAATTGCATCCTTTCTCTATGGTTTGCTGACTAAGAAATTAAATTCTGTGCGCTAGCCTTCACAACCATAAGCGTGACAAAAATAATTTGCTTCCTTGTTTGAAGTCACCAATCACCTGGAAAATACACCAAAATATGACCAATTTAATAATTGATTGGTATTCATGTAAATATAAATAGTTTTGTTTATCCTTGATAATGATGAATTGCAAAAATTAAAAACCATTAGTCAGGGGAAAGATAGAAAGGTGAGGGACCCTAATTAACCAATTTTTTTTAAAACACAAGGTTGAATCAAGGAAATTCACTGGTTGAATATAAACTTTTACTCTATTTACAGAAAACTATTTTTATACTATTAGGCATTCAAAAAAGTTAAGCTATACATATCGTCAGCGTTTTTACGAACCGGCCTATAACTACGGTGGCGCTACTTGAACACGTTGAAAACCAGACATAGCGTCAAATACATTGACATACCACTTGAATTCATGTTATTTCAATAGCTTTTATTTCAAATGTTCAATTGAATGGCTACCACTGGTCCGTGCAACCACCCCTCGCTAGTAGGCCGGTTCATAAAAACGGTGACGATATATAGTACATGCTACAACACTGAGTATCATTTTACACAGGGATAGGGCTCAAAGAAAGTTTTGGTAAAATCAAATACTTTTTCTCCAAAATGTGTCTTCATAAAGTAACAAGAATTATAGTATCATGAATAAATTGTACAAAAATGTGTAAAGAGAAATATTCAGTCTCGTGAGCTTTAATGGATGATTTTCTTTCTTGATAAAGGACACCTTCTCATTCACATAATTGAATAAAAATAGCAGACTTCAATTTTTGTGTTACCTTTTCATTATTCTTTTGTCAAATAACCCAACATGCACCCGATAACAAACATAATATTGCTATTTAGAGAGCGCTATATATGATTTAAAAGTCTAATTCAAATTTTCAAAAAAAAAAAAATTCTAACAAAAAAAATATGCTATTGTCTCGGAATATAGGTAAGATATGACATGGTAAACATCCCGTAAAATTTGCATTTCTTAATCTTTACCAAAACTATATATTTTGGCTTTAAATATTCTCATATCACACTGATGATGAACCAACCAAACCGACAAGCATTCACATCTACGACATGTCAGCTTATCGTTGGGTTGTCGCGAGTCGGCTTTGCCGGTGTAACTTAAGCGTAAGTCATGCTCAAGACCTCATTAAGTTTGACCTTTTATCATGGATCACTGCTCCTAACTCTAATTACAGAACCATATGAATTAAAGATCTATAGATGCATTCAAGTTCCGGATAGCTTTCAACACGACAACAAAAAATGAGATTACATTCTTTTTTAGAGAATGGGAAAGAGAATGGGAAGAAAAAGTGGGATATATATATCAACTTGCCAACAAAAATATGAATTTAATACACCATTCTAAAAATTGAATCTCCTAAAAACTGAAGAAAAAAATCCCCAATATAGAAATTATGTAACATTTCGTTGGTTGGTCATTGATTTTTAGCAACTCTCCATTTGGTGCATGTCCCTATTAAACCTTAAAAATACATCTATGACAATAATAATAGAAAACAATCTGGACTGTGAAGTGCCCCTTCCGTCTTCCCATAAATCTTGGCTCAGCCAGGTACTTTACAATCCCGGAAATCTATTGCACTTAAAAAATTGAGTAAATTGCTAATTATGGATGTTCACAAACCAGACGGTTTGGCAGAATGCATTGGAGTTATATTGTTGGTTGATTATACAGTAACGGTCATTTCCTGATAGAAACTGCATTTAAAATGATATAAAAATATATCCAGAATTCAAAAGAAAACTTTGATCATATGCTTTATAACTCCAGGGTGGTGTTTCACCAAGATAAGAAAGACTTTACCCACGAATTTACGTTCGACTGGTAACCCTTCTTGCACATAATGAATAATAGTGCGCACATTCAGTGCAAGAATTGATACCAGTCGAACGTAAAGTTATGCGTAACTTTAAGAACAACTTGGTGAAACACCGCCCTGATAAATAAGTTGCCTGCGAAAAAGTTATCAATACTAAAAATCCTAGAAAAAGGGGGATTTAACAAAATTGTTTTTTTTTTAAACCCGTGATCTTCTACAGATTGTGCCTTATTGCACAAAATAATCAATTATTCTTCATGTTCATTTTAATATTCAACTAAAAGCACTCTTTGGGGCAGACGGACTCTAAACATTATCCACAATCAAAATTGAAGAATACACTGTACAATATCGCACTTATCATCATTTTTACTCTTGGAAGATGATCTACATGTAAGTCATAAGGTGCTGGGCCTTGACTTAAACATTCAATTATAAGGGAAATAAGCAATGGAATATAAAGAAATGAGGACATAATAGGACCATTAACTTAGGCGATAAATACGGGATCGACTTAGCCAAGGTTGACAGTACCATCCTCACTCTAAACACGAGATAAATGATAGTGTAGAATATGATGTACACCTACACTGTACATGTAGAATTGGATATTACATCTTCTTTGCTCTTGCAAGATAATCTCAATCATAAGATGCTGAGCCTAAATTTACCTCACAGCATGGATATTGGCTTTATAGTGAGATCAATTTTATGAAGGAATTTTTTTATTAACATTGCACTTTGCGACAATTGACCTGCTCACCCAGCATGCAAGAATAGGATAGATACTTTTTAACGAAGCTGGGCGTGTAATGAAAAATGGATGACCTTCGCACTTTCGTTATCACTTGGTTCTCATCCTATGTTCAACAAGTGCTCTAAATCCTGTACCAAAAAAAATGCATGACATAGATACATATAGATAGATGGACAGATGGTCTATTCAGTAAAAATCATTGCAGCTAGAAGCTGAATTGTGATTTCAATATTTAGAGTGATATGCAAATAGTTCCACATATAGATTAAAAATACATATAAAATATAAATATATGATGTAGCCTAAGTACAGAGGTACTGAGAAATAACAGGAAAAAAGACAAACTATGTAATAATGTAATAAACAAGCTTGTAACAAGCTTGAAACAAAAAAGGGGAAATTATTGTGGACATCACATAAAAATTATACACTATACAAATATTTTTTTTTAAATGTTGACTGAATGGGCCAAATTTGCATAGCGCTACGTTCATCTAAAGATTAGCCCTGTCCATCTAAAGGGAGAAACTTTACTCAAAACCTTTATGGAACTATTTAGATACTCCACATTGCAATCACAACCAGTATTCGAGTCTCAATCTAAAGCTATGCAAAAGCCTACCTGAGTTATGATTTCCCTCTCTATAAAGTGCATTCCAAAGTCAGCAGCAAATTCCTGTGCAACTTCCAAAGATTTGTCTGGATGCAGTCGACTATACATACACAATAACTTGTAAACATCCAAACCAAGCGGACGAGAGTGAATGGAAAACTTCTCACGACTGGGGCTAGTCATTGTCAATGTATGGACACTAGGGGGCGCACTTCCCTTGACAGGCCTGGTCTGATTGAGCAGGAGCTTTGTACATTGTGTATAAGTTTTCCTAACTTATTTATTTGAGATCTTGTATGACATTGAAATAAACTAAAACACATGAAATTTGTATATTTTGATAAATTGAATATGAAATGAATTAAATCATAAAGGTGGAGGTAGGAAAGAAAGGAATCACAGACTCATTGTATCAAACCATCTCACAACAGCTACATTGACCCAGTGTTTTATAAAGTATAAGCACGAATTTATTTATCGCTATATTGTAATTTTGTGTCAAGACATCAGTGTAACAGTTGTGTGCTTGCGCATAAACAGGGCTCTAGTTACCCTAAGGCAAACCAACTGGTAATTGCCATGGGTGCCCTTGAATCTTTGCCTACTGTGGTATCCTCTTTTGATTTCCTATATACATGTAGTTCTCTATTGTTTTGCCTTTAGTAGAAAAGTACCCTTCATCAAAAAATTGCCTTGTATATGATGCCCTGACGAAATCTATTTCAAGCTCTGCATATATTTTTTACAAAGATGACCACTGGAATCTGCACGTCAGAACATACATCATTCTTCCATTCTTCAACAAAAAATGGCCTGTTTTTTTAGTTTTTTCAGGGAAATTTTGCTATTCTGCGTTAATTTGTAATGTACTTAATACACATCATGGGGACGGAGGGCTTATTGTTTACAGCATCAAGCAGGTTAACTAATACTTAATAATATATTTATTGATGCTTCCCATCCTTCAACTCCGACAACCATCCATCTGTCCAGCCCACCAGTTTCATCTCATTCTTTCGACGAAATCCACCCCCTCTCTTGAATTATAGCGTCAGATTCCGTAGATGCTTGAAGGGGGAGGATGCCACTTTAGGCTTCCACCTCGCACCAGATCCATTACCCTCCTACTGCCAGGGCCCCATTCAGACTATCAATAATAATAATAGGTCCATCTAATCTCATCTTACGACCAATCAGAACAAGATTACAACCGAAAAAAACTTCCCACTAGCACTGTTTTCATTACTGTTTCAGACTTCTGCTAGGATATCATGTACAGCATTAAAATCATGAAGTCCAGAGACAACAAAAGTTATAATATACAATAAGTGAATTGAATATCAAATGATGATCGAAAAAAAAGGGCTTCTTACTCACACCTTCTCCTCTACCTACAACTACCAGAATGAGTAGATCCATTTACAATGTCAATTATCATGAAATTCATAGACAATATAAAGTTGTAATGATGAAAACAGAATGACAACTGAAAATGGGAAGATCTTATTTTTCTCTTCCAACAGACACATACAGGACTGTATTCCTGCCTGGATGGGTGGGCCAATTCACGCCATCAAGGTATAATAGTTTGACAATAATTTTTAATCAAATACAACTGGTAAAAACAAAATAAAATCTAATGAGGAGGCCAATTTAGGCATTTTCATACTGTCTGGATATACAGGTCCATTTACAGATCCATTTATACCACCTAGAACCATAAAACAACATTACATCGTAAAACAGAAGTTCAATCTTTTGAGCTGTTCCATGCACCTTATCCATTCTCTCCTACACAAATTTTCTCCATGTCACATAACACTTTGATATGTGAAAAAAAAATTGTGAGTTTTATTTCACTCATGTGAAAGTCTCTCGCCTCCATTCCATCTTCTCCCATCTTCTCCCAGACAGCCCTGGTCCAAAGGGAAACGGTTGCCATGGCAGCAGAGATGCTGCTGGGATAACGTCATCATCATCTTTAACATCATCAATATCCTCCTCCCAGGATATTGGATGCTTACATCAAACTATGACTAAGAAAAATTCTTCAATATCCCATTGAATCACATGTGATGGAATTCACAAACGATATGAGATGGAGGTGAAGTTGTGTTCATGGTAGTTGGGTGAAACAGCCCCCTCTATGGGAGATGAATTGAAGCTGTCCAGACAGATTCCGCTAAGTAAAGGCCCGAAATCCGGGTGAGGGATGGTTAAGAGTCAGATTAGGCAAAGCTAGAGTTACATCTTCAGGCCCTCATGATTCGAGGCAGAAGGACGTTCACTGTGTGCTTATACAGGAATTAATGCCCTTTGGGCTCAAAAGCATGCTAAGTGATGAATTATGCCACGCTCCTTTCCTACAAATCATAAATCGGTCCAAGTGTTGAGGCAGAATAAAAAGTATAGTAAAAGAAATGTACATTATATACAGACAGTGTTCTAGCATAAAATGACTTCAATGCATAAAGATTGATTCTAAACATATTTATTGATAAAAGCATGGATACATCAGCTCGGACTATATCCATGATAAAAGCCAGAGCCAAAGACTCATAACTACAAAATTGTCATTTATGTCTGACAAAATCATCAACTATTAAAAGCAATTTGAACAAGTTCTCTTTGGCTTGTAGGCTAACATTCATTATGGCTGGTTTTACAAATTGTATAGACCTAGCTCTGAGTTTCTGTTCATCGAAATTTAAAACTCCTGTGATATGCAAACCATAATTAAATCCACACTCGCATACACAATTTAGAATTACTCTGGGATTTCTACCTTCTTGAATTTCATGTTTCTATATAAACGTTTATGGTTTATAATGAATGTGCACTATCTGAATCTGAAACCTTGTCCAGACTTCGGAAACTCACAGTCAATTCAGAAATATTTCATTACAGATAAATAGTATCAGTACGGGGGAGAAAAGAGCTGTATGCCAATAGCGATCACCGACCCCCTACAGTTTTGATCATCTGTTACTATTTTTTAGCAAACTCCGGAAATTGTAGCATGTCAAGGATCTCTTAGTATTACAAATTCTGTATTGGTATTTCATTTTGTCTATCACCCCCCCCCCCCCCCCCCCCATGACAGAATATCTAAGCTTCAAGGCATCTGTTATTCAATGCTGAATATTTCAATTCGTCAACATTCCATGTGGTATGCATGTTCACTTCAGAAAAATAAGAGATTTGTACATATTTCTCTTCTTGCTTTACAGATCATTGAAATTTTACTTTTTTCATGTCATGTAGCCTACCTTTAAATTGGGATTACAATGAAAGTGAATCTAAGATATCATTCATGAAGTGCTTCGAACCAGATGGCATATAAGAAATATGAGCCAATACCATAAAAACCTCCATGTTCAATATTTTTATGGTTTCGAGTAAGCTCATGTTTGGAAAAATGGAAATCCGGTTCGATTCCAAAACATAAAACCATGTTCAGACAGCAGACGCTAAAATGTAAACCTAAACTTGATAATGTTGCACAGTATGTAGACTTTGAAATTTCTTATGCATTACCAAGTTATAATAGTAACATTATCCCTTGGTACCACTGAAAAACTTTTCTAAAATGAAATTTTGATAGTCGAGGACATTGTTGTATACACCACTGCTCCACTAACGGTTGCCTGTATTCTCCCTCCTCCCCCAACCTCCTCCCTGACCCCTTCTCCTCTTTCCTCCTCTCCTCTCCGATCCCCACTTTCCACTCACTCCCTCCATACAAAACATATTCCTTCTCATTTTCCTCCCCTTGTTTTCATCCCCTCCCCTTCTTCCCATCCTTCTGCTGTATCCCCTCCCCTTCCTCATCTTTACTCCTCCATGAGACCTTTGTCCCTATATGTCTCCATCATGTTTCAGTAATCAAACATTCATATCAGTCTCATTTTATCTCTTCTCTCTTTCCCCTCTCCATCCCCCAATGCCTTCCTTCCTCCCATCATCCCCTCCTCCTCTTCCTTCCCTTCTCCCTTCCTTCTCTCCTTCCTTCTCTCCCTCCCTTCCCTCCTCATTTCTTTCCTGCCCCTTCTCACATCCTTCAATTCCCTACAACCTCCTATTCTCTAAATAAATTCTCTAATAAATTAAAAATATCAAAGTCTCATTTTATCTTGTCTCCCTTTCCCGTCTCCATCCCCCAACGCCTTCCCTTCTCCTCTCCTTCCTGACCCTCCTCACATCCTTCCATCCCCTACCACAAAATATTCCCCTTCATGAGAATTTTGTCCCCAAATGCCTCTATCATGTCTCAGTAATCAAACATTCATGTCCCGGTCTCATTTTATTTTCTCTCCCTTTCCTCTTTTGCCCCCCTCCCCAATGCCTTCCCCACCCCACCCCTCCTCCTCATACCCTTCTCTGCTCATCCCTTCCTTCTTGCCCCTCCTTTCCCCTTCATCTCCATGAGACTTTTGTCCCAAAATGCCTCCATCATGTCTCAGTAATCAAACATTCATATCACGGTCGCATTTTATATTGTCCCCTTTTCCCTCTTCATCCCCAGCACCTTCTCTCCTCCCCTTCTTCTCTCCTCCATTCCTCCCCTTCTTCTCTCCTCCATTCCTCCCCTCCTTCCTTCCTAGTCCTCCCTTCCTCCCTTTCTCCCTTTCTCCCTTCCTCTCTTCCTCCTCCTGACCTCCCTCCATCCCCTACCCCCAAATAATTCTTCTTCATCTCTATGAGAACTTTGTCCCCAAATGCCTCCATCATGTCTCAGTAATCAAACATTCATATCAGGGTTCCATTTTATATTGTCCCCCTTTTCCCTCTTCATCCCCAGCACCTTCCCTCCTCCCCTTCTTCTCTCCTCCATTCCTTCTCTCCTCCATTCCTCCTCTCCTCCATTCCTCCCCTCCTTCCTTCCTAGTCCTCCCTTCCTCCCTTCCTCCCTTTCTCCCTTCCTCCCTTTCTCCTCCTCACCTCCCTCCATCCCCTCCCACCAAATAATTCTCCTTCATCTCCATGAGAACTTTGTCCCCAAATGCCTCCATCATGTCTTCCGTGATCAAACATTCTTATCACAGACTCCTTCTATTTGCCCAAACCTGCATGCAGATCGATGATAGCAAACAGACACTTCTGGAATATCTTGAATACAACAAATGATAGATTGAAACTGAAGAAACCTGTGTCCGCACTGCGATATTTATTTTAGAAGTGTCTGCTCTCTGAGAAGTGGCTGAACACTTCTGAAGATTTGTCAAGAAATTCAATCATAGGAGAATCTTAACGTTATCTCAAAGATGATTGATATAATTGACATTCAACATCATGCACATATATGCTGATGATTCTCAAGGCTAACTCTATGTCAGGCCTCAAAATACGATTTTGCAAGGACCCCAAAGCTATATTGATAAAGGGCACTTTTCTAACCAAGGCCTAAAAATAAGGGATTACAAAATATCTTAAATGGCAACGTGCCATTGAAGGGGGCACACATGGCCAAGATCTTCGTTAGCCTTATAATACGCTGTATCTAAACCTGCTACTTTACAAAACGAAAATTGTCAAAAGGAATTCAAAAGGGAACAATGATAATACTGTCAAAGATAATATTTTTTGGACATAAATTTCTGTGAAGTAACTTAATATCAGGCATATCTTCATTTTCGCGGGTTGTTAATTTTCATATCTTAAAACATCATTATACACAATTCTATGGGCATTCTTAGTAAGGGAAATTTTAGCAAATTCATGGTTGCGAAATTAACAAATATAAAACCTCAGTGACAAATTCCGCTACTACACTTCATTAATACAGAGTAGCTCCCACAGAAATTCCAAAACGTACGAAACAAATAAGAATCATTGTGTACATGTATGTCACAAAAACATATTTCCACTGAAGAATTCTTGCAATATAGCTGTAATGTGAACAGGGTCGCTGGCATGAGTGAGATATCAAATACAGCTATGTCAAGAGCCCTCTAATTGTAAGGTGGGAAAGATTTGGGTCAGGAATGCTTGAGACTTTTGATGAGAACCGTCCCAGAGTGGACACTGCATGCTTTATATATTGAGGTGTCATTTCAAATTTAAAGGGAAACATGAACTCGCTGGTCTGCGTTTCTGCTCATAACAGGGCGATTTGAGCAATATCTTGTGCATGCATTTTATGTGTCTTTCAAATTTGAGGGGAAATATTGTAGCTCATCTGCATCCCTGCTCATGGCGAGGTGATTTGATTGAATTTTTTTTGTGCATGCATTTTATTGATTGTGTCATTTCAAATTTAAAGGGTAAATTCAAATTTAAAGGGGCATATTGTGGTTGTTACATGTAGCTATTGTAGCTATTATAGCCCTCTAATTGTAAGGTGGGAAAGATTTGGGTCAGGAATGCTTGAGACTTTTAATGAGAACCGGCCCAGAGTGGACACTGCATGCTTTATATATTGAGGTGTCATTTCAAATTTAAAGGGGCATATTAACTAGCTGGTCTGCACTTGTGGCGTCGCGGTGGTGTAGTGGTTCTGACTCTCATGAGTTTTATTTGTACCACTAAAAAAACAGTCAAGGAACACAATATAAGATGTGTACATATACAGGTGTAGGCTATATCTTTATTTTACATTTGCATGAATAAATCATCCCAAATGCGATTGTCGTCAAACACACTGTAATCATTTTTCACATGACTGATTTCAATTGTAGCATGTCTTTCATTCCACTATATCCCGAGATTTGAACCCATATCGAAATGAAACAATAGAAAAAAAAGTGATCCCTTCCGTTTTTTCCATGTGAGGAACTCAAGTCTACTTCTTTCTTTGTTGACTATTGTTGCTGCCATTGTTGTTACTTTTTGTATTTGTTCATCTTGTTTTTGTTTGTTACATTTAAGGGGGCTCTTTCCTCTCTCTTCATTCACCGACTGATCCATCATCATTACAGAAAGCATTGTAATATAAAGGGATTGAGTGACAAAATGAGAACTTGATTACATCCGAAAGGAGTCTACTCTCACAATGGTTAAGCAGCTCAACTTCCTTTTTGGAATCACCAAGGGAATTCACCGTCTGATTCCGAATTTCTTTCTAAACTCACGTGAGTCCAATGCTAATACTAAGCTCTGATATATCAATATTTTGTATTGAATAAAATTCCATTGTTTAAGACAAGGTACATAATCCCAAGTCATATACTTGGCTTTTCTCCTGTTCTTTCTTTTTAATTGTGATTATTTCTCAGTAAGAGCACTCTATTACAGTAAACTAAGCCTCATGCATTCATCAATAAAGTAAAAGTGATGCAGCAGGAAAATGACATTCCCTCACTCTAAAAAAAAAGAGAGGGTAAATTGAAATTTCAAATATTTTGAATCCAACCCTTTAATGTTAGAACCCAAATTTCAAACCTTTAAAGGCTGTCACTTCTCTGACCTACTGAAATGTTTATTTAATATTTATGGTTTTAGCACAATATATTGTTTAATGTGTCTGTTTACATTCATGTCCCGCTACATATTACCTGCCTTACCCTTGAATATTTACCTACCACCCTATCCCCTACCCCTTCCCTTCTCCCCAACCCCCTCCTCTCTCCCTCCCTTCCTCCCCCTCTATCTTTCCATCTGTCTCTCCCCACATATCCACCTCACACCTGCCTGCACACATACCACCATTGCATATTTCGTCTGCATATGTCTGTTTACATTACACCCCTCACATGGGAATTCCCAACATGAAACGCATACACTGGGACTACACGTTGGCCAACCGCCGCAGCCAGCCGCCATCACCACCACCATACTACTGATCGCACCGACCGCCGACCATGTCTTTGACATGCCGTGTATGAATAAGTGGATTCTCAAAATGTCAGGTGAATTTGGAGACCTGCACGCAACTACAAACTCCGGTGCAAGGCAAGTCGACTCGGCCCACTTCAACCGGGCATAAATTATAGCCCCCGTCTCCGTCTCGCTAGCTCAACTCCGAGGCTGACAAATGCAATAAGATTTCATCTCAATATATCTCCTTCGTTTAATACATGGACCATGGTTTAAACCACTAACACTTGTGGTTTCACAGCTAGATAGGATTGGCATATAAATTACAAATTTTTCAAGATACATTAGGTGTAATAGAAAGAATGCCTGCTGTGGAATTGGCTAATTTACAGCTTGTTTTTTAAACAAAATACACGGTTTGCTCTGGTAGAG
>BQKZ01010545.1:5002-18935 GCA_036244855.1 Temnopleurus reevesii | reverse complement strand
ATATTTGAGACAGAGCTGTCCATTTTATGCACTAACCTGCATTGTTCAGGTGATCCACCACCAAAACAGTAGTTAGAGAATCACAATCGTTGAGTCCTCATCAAAGCCAATCATAAAATGAACAATCCAGCTTATTAAATGTAAAATAAATATTTGAGACAGGGATAAGGATGACACCTGCTACATAGTTATCAAAGTGAACAATTATTATGAACCATGACATCATATCGAATAGGTAATTAGATGTATCTATCTGTATAATGACATGTATTGTTTTAGGGTTCTTATTCAATCATTACTACCTTCACACCCGTTATGAAAATGTTTATATTTTTCTTTTTCCTATAGGACAAATCTCCTCCAGGATGTTGGTTTCTAGAGCAATAGCATCATGCTGCAGTTCAGAGAGAGACAGAGAGAGTCCGCAGAGAATAGATGTCCTCTCACATTGTGGTAATAACAAGTGCTGTAATTGGATAGTCCTCTGTCATACTTTTCCTACATTGTTACCATGTTCGGTAATAACAAGTGATGTAATCGGATAATCCTCTGTGATACCTTTCCTACATTGGTTCCTTGTTCATGACAGTAAAGACTCATTAGTGTAACCGCTCCTTCTTTGAATAGGGAGAGCAAGCACCGATATTGTGTTAATGATGATAACAAACGATGCCATTGGATAATCACCTCTCAAGCTTTTACTCGCGATAAATTTTCCTAAATCAAATCTCTTGGGACTACAAAATTATCTTGAACTTTTTACAAGAGGTAAATAGCACATGTTTCAAATAATTTGTTTAAAAAAAAATCAAATTAACTTACGCAATTATTTGACTTTGACATCTCCAACTTAGTAGAGTTGACTGTACGTTATTTAGAGGTACAGTCAAACCTGCTCTAGCGACCACCTGTATATAAAGACCACCTGTCCATAAAGACCAACTTTCTGGTCTCCCTTGGAAGCAATTGACGTGTTAAGGAACCTGTCTCTAGAGACCAACTGCTCTTGAAGACCGTGTTTTCTGTCTCCCTTGAGTGGTCTTTATAGACAGGTTTGACTGTACCAACTGTTATGTATCTTTTCCATATTTTGATTCTATGACACATTGTAAGGGGGTATCCGAATGAATAGGTATCAGTAGCAAATTCAGAGGAGAAGAATAATAAAATTCATCAAACCTGCTTACCTGGCAAATATTTTATTAGTCACCATTTAGAGCTAATTATGCTTCTGGGTTGTAAGTGTTGTGAATTTTTATGCCTCTGCCACTGGGTGACTTCAAGTACGGTGTTGAACGCTGGTGTTGGTGTTGCAGCAAAACCAACACCAGCCTCAACACCAAACTTGAAGTCTGTCGGTGTTTGGGGTTGACCTTGCAAGATTCTGACGTATTTCCGGTCGTTTCTGTATCACTCTGTAAACTGACCAACGGTGTTGGAGCTCGGTTTATGGACCGTTTTGCTCTCTCAACACCAACACCAACACCGAACACCGTACTTAAAGTCACCCGTAAGGTGGTGCTTGAGGCATTATTTCTATTATACACTGTGACATATCTCTTGATACATAGCTTCTAATTTTGTTCAAACTAATAATCTGAACAATGGTATTATTGACAAAACACTGTTCCAATAATAACTGATGTCCAGAAAATAAAGTACTCCCGTAGCAAGCCAAATTTGATGGAATTATGAATTTAGCTTGTTCATGACTGTAAGAACCAGTGACTGGTAATCTTGTGTGTTGAATTTTGGAAGCAAGCACTGATTTAGTGGTATTTACAAGTGATGAAATTCAGTATTCCCTGTCAAACTTCTCCTGCATTATCAGCTTGTTTAATGACTAAACGCTTGTTCTTTTTAACCTTCTCTTTTGCATAACGTGTGAAGTTATTTGATAATCCATTCTGAAGCTTTTTATATGCTATGAAGTATTTGTATGAAAGTAAAAGCCAGGTGTTATCCAACTTCTGTGCTGCAAATGGGAAGCGAGCACAAATATTGTGCTCATACCAAGCAAAGTAATTGGGAATTCCTCTATCAGACTTTAACTTCATTATTAGCTTGTTTGGAACTGTGCGATTAAAATCTTTGGCAACTTTATTTCAATCATAAAAAAGCATGAAAAATATAAAGGGCATTGAAAGTACTTACATAACATTGCGTAACTAAGGAACAACATTCTCAGGCATCACAATTGAGATATCAAAATCTGTGCGAGGCTTAAAAAAATATCCTGAATCTGCTTGGCATGTGATTTTTGCATTGACGATTTGTCATGTAAAATGATAAGGGGATGCATTTTGGGACCCCATTATCTATTTCTATGGTTAAAGGTAACTGGGTAGACAGGTGGCTGCTAAATGTTATTTCATGTTTGTTTTTACAAATATCAACAGATTTCAGTGCTCTCGTCAATCGTGACAGGAAAATAATTAAATAATAAATAATCATATTTCTTTATTCATAGTATTATACACATGCAACATTTGATTCATCGAGTCTGAAAATCTGGCCCTATTTGTTTGAACAGTTTCATTTATTTATGGAAAATGATCTGTAAATTATGCTGTGGAGGCGCCGTGGTGTAGTGGTCATGACTCTCGCCTTTTCAACCAGAGGGTCGTAGGTTCGAGTCCCACCCATGGCGTTAATTTCCTTCAGCAAGTATTTTGAGTATCGTTTGGTTGATGTTTCATGAAGATGTAGAGAATACAGTCAAACCTCGTTACAAAGAGCACTGATATAATGAGCTCTCGTTATAACAAGGTAATATTTCTAGTCTCATGTTTTTGTATTTTATTGTATTTTGACCCTGATATAACAAGGTTTCAATATAAAGAGGTAATTCCTCTGGTCCCAACGACCTTGTTATAACGAGGTTAGACTGTACTATGTTTGCTATGATTATACTCATAAAAATTGATGGTCAAATGGTCGATACTTCTACTAATTATTCTGAGCACTCATGATAATGGAGGTTAGACTGTACTATGTTTGCTATGATTATATTCATAAATATTGATGGTCAAATGGTCGATACTTCTACTAATTATTCTGAGCACTCATGATAATTTCACTTTTATGATAGAATAGCAATAGATGCTTAAACTCTTCACAACTGGCCACATCTCACAAAAGACATTTTCTTGCCTCTAACTGTTTATTTTATTTCCTCTTGTCTGTGATTATATATTTTTCTCTGACAAATTTTAAATATTTACTGCTCCGTTTCTCTCCAGTCTTTTACAGAATTTAGTGAGATGAATGATAATAATATACAAAATTAAAACTTAGGCTACTCTTGTACCCTGAATCTTCAAATTGTTTACTGAGATAAAGCTGCAATCGGTAAAGATGCAGGATATTATTTGCATTTTGAAGGAAAATTCTTTAGCTACTAATACTACATGTATGATTGGCTAAATAAGATTTCCATTGCTATACTCTGTCTGTATCAGTTTCTTAATACTTTTACTTTTGCTCATTTACATTATTTAAAATACATAGTATCTTTATGGTTTTCACATTATTTCATCAATGTAATGTAACTAAAAATATTTCAATTAGTCTAAACGCTCACAAGAGCATGACTCCGGCTACATGTTAGTCAATAGTGTCCCATGTACAGCACCATGGCTAAATCATAATATTGATACAAGTTAATATTTATTTCTAAATTATTCCATTTCTTGTTGGAATGCATATAACTCGTGTTTTTTTCTTAAACCAAAATATATAGTTCTCCATTTGGTTAAATGAATATAGAAAGACAAAGGGTTTATAACTTCATACCATTAGGTTTACTAGGTAGGTGTATAAATGATGCTCTACATGTACTTGTTCAGTTACAAGATGTCATTTTGGAATATCAAAGGAGGACTCCACACCAAAAACTACTTGCTTTGATTGAAAGCGCTAAAGTCAGACAAACAAATCAAAAAAAGTTTGAGCGAAAACGGACAACAGATGAAAGTTATGAATATTTGAAAAATATCTTAAGATTTTTAAAACAGTTATATTTTTGGCAAATTGGCAACTTTGGGTCACGTGACATGACGTGTTGATGACGTAGGTTTGTCACTTCTCTAGAATAAGTGTATGATATCTTTCTGCTTTTTATGCTCTGTTTTAAAGCCTTTGGACGCAATTAAGCTAGTCGAATATATATTCGTAATTATAAGTCCTGAAATATTGTTCATAAAGAAGAGATAACAAAATTATATGAATGAATATGATTTTAATAAACAATATATTTAATAAGAAATATGTATTTTGTGTTATGATTACGCTTTCACGACACCAAAATTACGTTTACTATATACTGTAAATTCTGGTAAAGGAATATTGTTTCCACTTTGGATTTACGATGACAAAAATAATACAAAAAAAAATAAAAGAAAATAGGATTTGAAAAACAATAACAAACATAATAAGTTGTTCAAAAACAATACGATGTAAAAGAAAATAATAATTTGAATATCAATTTTTCATATTTATGCAATAAATATTATCAATAGCATAATTGATATCGTTAGAACTATACGTCACTGAAGTAGTGTTGAAAATATACACTTTCTTAATTTTAGCAATTCATTATATGAACAAATCTTATTATTATTAATTGTTTATCAAAATCATATTTAATCAATAATTTATCATTTCATCTTTCATAAAAGACTTATTTTGAAGCTTTATATTCCTTGAACATAATTATTGAATATATATTGAATCTTATTTAGCAACAAATAGTAATTTGCTGCACAGATGAAAAAAAAAAAGATAAGGGTTGAAAAGCAATGATATACAATAAGCCAATTGTAGATAAGTAATGCAACTACGTCATCACCATTTCATGTCACGTGACCCAAAGTTGCCAATTTGCTAAAAATATAACTATTTGAATTATTTTAAAGTAATTTTCAAAAAGTTGTAACTTCTTTATTCATTGACCGATTTCGCTCAAGCTTTTTTTGATGGGTTTGTCAATTTTTTTTGCGCTTTAATCAAAGCAAGTTATTTTTGGTGTGGAGTAACCGTTTAACATTATCTAAGATTTTTATCAAGTTGCATAACTAAATCTAACATCTTCTTTTATATCCTTAAAGTACTCTTACTTGATTCCAATATGTCATAAGGTATCTGGAGGATAGGTAGATGTAACAGGTAATTCAATCTTTGATAAACAAGTCCTTTTCTTACTCATTCAGAGCATTGTGAACATGTACTGATTGTAGGAAGTGGTTGTGTTTCCTTTCAGCCAAGATATCTTAATTTATCAACTTATCAATCATGTTGAAAATGTACTTATTACACATTTTCGAGAGGTAATGTATATTGAAATGTAATGCATTTCAACACGCATACAATACATGTATAAATCATTTATACTTCTCCAGTAAATGCTCATCATCATTTTAAAAAATATGTTAAAGACATTGTTCAACATTGTTATCGTTTATTCAATTTTCTTACATATTTCGATAGTGTCTGTATCATTTTCTTCTGTTTTGCATTCTTTGTAGTTTTATATCAATCTGAATGCAATAACATTGGTCACACATCTTAATTTGAGAATGTTTTAAATGACAAAATCTTAATGCGTGACAATGTATTTAATTGAAATTTAAATTATTGAGCACTGGATTTACTACAAAGCCTTATCCATCACATCTTGTCTGAACAATATTGAAGATTATCTATCTGCCCCCCCCAAAAAAAAAATATTACATATTTCAAGTGAAAAGTAGGATTTAGAAGGGAATTAAAAGCCCCTGAACCCTTGAAACTGACTTTTCAGATTGTACATGTATTTCATATATCTTCTATAATTTTACTGGATTCAGTGAAAGATCCATACATTTTCAATTGAACAAAACCAAAGAAAAAAACTAGTATTTCTCAAAAAATTCTGTGACATGCCCTTACTGTATTAACTTCTATCTATCAACAATGTTCAACCTTATATAAGAATGAAGATAATTTAAGCTATTTCAGACCAAAATAATATTGATTTTCATAGTAGCCTGCACAAACTCAATTGGTTCTTGCCGTTATACAATGTTTATGGTGCTATAAAGACCAAGCATGTTCGATTATGGAACGTAAATCTTCAGAATGAGAAAAAGAAATGAATGACAAGAGTAAGTAGAATGGTAATACATGTATATTTGTTGATGCAGGAACTGTCACATTTTGTATTATCAGACATGAAAACAGTTTTAGTATTCGTTTTCATTTTTTTAATTTTGTTATAGTTTTCATGATTCATGCCACTTAATTATCAAATTGATGAGGGAATAAGTTGTTACTAAGCTTGTTTAATATATACAATGGTACAACAGTTGTACTTGTACATTTACATGTATATTGAATTAAAAGTTCAGATTTTTGTTCTGAATGAAATAGAAAGACACTTGATGAGCTGTTTTTTTTAACGTAGATTTCTCATACTGTGTGTATTGACAAATTTCTTGATATATTGTGACTATAAATACAGCCTAACAAACGGTTCATAATATTCCAACTGAAAATTTGGTTTGTGTTTTTTTTTTTTTTTACAAAAACACAAACAAAATGATGAACGACACACAAAAAAGAAACACTCATAATGTGCATTCGTAAGACGGACTGTCAGATGGCCCTTAATTTTCATCAAAGTGATATTCTGTTGCATGTTTTTACTTTTCAATTAACCGACAGATCTGACACCCATGTCAAGTTTTCAGAACGTTTTTATGAAATATTCTCTTCGAACTATATTGGGAGTACGAACTCTCCTACAAATACTCATTACACACTTGCGTGCAACAGATGATTGAGCACCAGTTGCCAAATCGAGCTACTAATTTCACAAGAACACAAGATTTCATGCAATCAATGTAAACATGACAAGCAATATTTATAATACACCAAGTAAGACAATGCAATGTGTGAATGTACAAAGTGATCATGCAAAGGACCTAGCAAAATAAATGGAGGGAAATGTGAGAAATCAAGAGAAAAAGTTCAGCGATCAATTTGATATGAAGGCCCTGCGATACATGTATATGCCTCAAATCAGGTCATATGCACTGTGAATATGCGGGTTTACTAATCGTAGTACTACATGTGTTAAATTAAAAGTAGTACTACATGTATTAAATTTAAAGTAGTACTACATGTATTAAATACATGTAGATGCAAATTTTATGCGTTCTCTACACGCTAAAAACTCAAATGTTAAATTAACATTTCAAAAGGTTGGAGGAGTGACAACATTTACCATTTAGGCTTTAGAAATGTTGGATCCAACACCTGAACAGTTGGATCCAACATTTGTTAAATGTTATTTTACCATTCTGAAAAGGTTGTCACTCCTCAAACCTTTTAAATGTTGATTCAACGTTTGAGTTTTTAGAGTCAGTGTATACACAAAGGTTGTTCTCGACGACCCGAAAGCTTGCCTGAGGCTTACACGACATAGTAATAAGTAATCTATAGAACGTGCAAACTGGATTCCCAGTATTGTAGTTCAATCGTTACGTACTGGTTTAGGGAATACCCGAATCCCCAATTTCGGGACTTGGGCCCCGTAATGTATATCATTCCAATCGAAAGTACGATCATTCGTACGATCAAAATTATGACTAAAGTTTATGTTATGGGCCTCTGATTGCCAAATTCACGGCGAACAACATGACCTGTATTTGAGTGTACTTCACGAATTCCATGATAATTAAATTAAAGCTATAGACCAGTTTTGGGAGGAGGGCGCTTCAGATATTTAACTAGTTTGCGAGCTGCATCAAAATTATTACCATAATGCATTTTTTTCAATAGTAAATTAGAGCATGTTCATAGTTTGTTTGAATGAAATCGACCTAGAAATGGCTTAATTATCGCAAAATAAAAACATGCTGCGGTCGTACTTCCTCACAGAACATGCTTCACGTACAAAATGAACGCGAACTCACACACCGCAGACAATACCACCGATCGCACCGCCCAATTCAGGCCGACGCGCCCCCGTGCTAATGCACTTTAGCACACCGTAGGAACAATGGCTGCTTGACCTGTTCGACGTAAAATACACAGAATACGAGCAAAAAATATACTCCTAATATTCTACATAGATATATTTAGGCATGTAAAGCAACTTGTGAATACATCAACTCGTTTAACATCACTTTCTGCATCCCGGTCATTACGAATCTATACCTGAAACATGAATCCCGCGGCTTTCATAAATTCAAATACAATATCCAGCAAGTTCCACTACTCCAGCGGTTGGGAGTTGTCGGGAGCGTAAAAATTCCTGATAATATTGTTTGATTTGATTTGATTTGAACTTATTTCCGTATTAAAAACGTATAAAATTTAAAATACGGCGGATAACCCACATTCAGCTCGCCCATCAAGGGGAGCTGGTTGTTTGATACCTCCACTCTTATGTCTTTTGAACTCGGAATTGAATGAACTTGTCATCACTCCTTCAAAGACAGATTTCAATCCTCTCGGCTGCGGGCTAGAAGTGTCCCGCATTTTGTGACGAATCTTTGTTGTGGGTGTTTACCCTATATCACTCATGACTAAAGCAGTCAGAAATCATTATGCTTGTTCAGATTCTTGGAGATCCACTCTTCATGTGGGAAAGAAAATGGGTTCAGATTGGTAGCCCTCTATCAAGGCTTTGAAAATGACGCCATTAAATTTACCCTCTATCACAGACTTATAGAAGGGAAATTTACAAAAAAAAATTACCTCTTGATACAAAATATTTTTCAGACGGGGGAAAAAGTGAAAGAAAATAACCCCGTAAATAAAACAAAAGACCTCCTCTTAATCGATTTTCCCCTCAAATAGGCGGGTTTACTTATATATTCAAATGTATGTGCTTTTCTTGCCACTGCTGAACGTAGTTACGTGGTATTCTTTAAACCGTTTGATAACAATAAGACTACAATACTTAGAATCTGGTTTGCATGCAATACTTGTTGCTATGTCAGGCAAGCTTTAGGGTTGTCAGGAACAACCTATGTGTTAAAGGTTTGCATAAAATTTGCATCTATTAGTAAACCCGCCTATTAAGATACACTCCTTTATTTCCAAAAATAGTTGATCGTCTATTTTTTTTTATTTTTTTTTTTTGGGGGGGGGGTCTTTATCTACTTGGTAAAGTCGCGGTATGTACAACGCTCATTTCAAACTTTCCATGCAATCACAGAATCTTGTTTGGAAGTCGGGTTGAGTGTGAAGACATGTAATTCATCTTTAGGTGCAATATTGCACCTCATTCACTTGGAAAATTTCCCCAAGCATAATGAAGGGGAAAAAAAGGCGAAAACACGCGCCAGTTGTAGGGTCCGATTGCGCGAGATGAAGGATCGCTTTATTCTAAGCCAAACGATCTTACTGACATGTGCTGTGTATTGGCTTTTCATTATCGATGGACATTAAGACATAAAAAACTTCCGTTCTCCCCTTTCGGCTATTTTGACATATTTTTTAGGGGGAATGCGTTGCAGTTATTTAAACAGTTATTCCACGCCAAAAATATCTTGATTTGATTAAAAGCGCAAAAAATTAGACGAACATATAAAAAAAAAAAAAGTTTGAGAGAAATCTGAGCGAAATCGGACAATAAATAAAGAAGTTACGAATGTTTGAAAGATATTTAAAAATAATTCGAACATTTATATTTTTAGCAAATTGGCAACTTTGGATCAATTCACATGAAATGGTGCTGGCGTAGGTTCGCTACTTCTCTACAATTGGTTTAATTGTATATCATTGCATATTAATCCCTTATTTTTTTTTCATCTTTACAGCAAATCACTGTTAGTTGATAATCTAAATTTAATATATATTCAACAATTTTGATCAAGGAATGTATAGCTTCAAAATAAGTTTTGTATGAAAGATGAATTGATAAACTACGGAATGAATATGATTTTAATAAAAAAATCAATAATAAGAAGATTTATTCATATAATGAATATTTTCAACATTACTTCAACGACGATTGTCAGAAGCAGAATACAGAGCGCGTATATAATCGAAAAAGACATCGTTTTCATACAAATTCATAATTATTTCAATGCTGATTGTCATGTTGAAGCGATATCAGAAGCTTAAATGTCAATTGTTTAATTTTCCTTTAACGCGATAAAACTATTTTATCCTTGAACTGTGCTGACGCAACAATCACAAGCCATTTCCGATTTGAATTGCATTACAAATGTGCATTGAATTGGCGTTCGACTTCATTTTTTGGAAATAGATTATATCGCGTTCTTTATTCGTACCTGTTTTAAATAGGTAGAGTGTACATTCACTGATTAGTGTTGACATGTTTTAACCCTTTGACTACTGGAATCGTGTAGTCCCTACACAAAGTTTATGGGTATTACAGAATTCAGTAGTCAATGGGTTAATCTGAGCGAGTGTTTATTCATGCTAATTTTAGTATCTTCTGAGTTAGAAGATTTTGTACGAATATATAGCCGATCGACTCAAACCCACAATATTGTCATTGCGAGACTATACCACCCTATACAATCCGACGCGCACGCCCGATTGAGAAAACTATCCTTTTTTCTATCGTATATAAACTCCTCAAAAAAGTTTGGAAATCTAAGTTTACGGGGACACATAGCAAAAATTTGGGAAATTGATTTCCATATCGAGCAATATGACTGAAAAGGATGATTTATTGCCTAAAGAATGACATCTCATTTATTTAGAGATGCTATTTCACGGCTAAGCAATTCCCTATGAAAGTAATTATGGTATGAGAGTAAAAACTGCAAGATTTGTAATTGACTTACTGTATACAATGTAGTTTTGAATGGATAAAATTGATACAAGAACAAGAAGAAACGAATAATTAAAGAGTGAAATAATGAATAAATGAGGTTTTTTTTTCAGGTGAGATATTTAGATTGTTACCTGTAATTGTAATAAACGTCTTTACAAGTTGATTAGAATTGATTTTTCATTATTTTATTCATCGATCTATCCGTTCACAGGCTTGTATCCATTTAAATCCATAGTTTAACAACGTGACTACAATAGATCAATTACTGATTTGCAGCTTTTGTGTCCATACTTTTTTTATACTTCAAATGGAATTACTCAGCTGTGAAATAACCTCTGGAAACAAATGAGGTGTCATTCTTTAGATAATAAAACAATCTTTTCAGTGATATGACTCGATATGGATATAGATTTCCCACATTTATGCTATGTGTCCGTAAACTTAGATTTCCAAACTTTTTTGAGGAGTTTACATGGTTAAGAAAGACATTCATTGAGCTAAAAATTACTCGTACTTTTTCTCTGTTAGAACTATTTAGAATATTCCATCACTATTTTCTTCTTTAGAATACTGTTATTTTGGCTAAGTCTGTGTTTTTGAGTTTGCAGTATCTCATTTTAGTATTTAGGAAATCATACGTTAGAGAAAAAAACCCAAATTATTCTTTGTAAACAGGCAGATTTTTTTAGTGGCTCAGAAGTGTATTTTAAACTGAGAAAATCATCTAATTAAGAGATAGAGTAATGTTCTTGCTCTCATATTAAAATGTAGATACGCTTGATAACAAATGCATTTGTAAACATGAATATGTCATGGTTTGCTTTACCTTTGTGAGACCTCAACAATCAACATTTAATCGAAGCCCCAAGCAAAAGCTAAAATCAACCAAAAAGTAACTCCTCTCTTTTGAAACGTCACCTTCAGTGATATTTATCTACTTCAAAGTTTCGTAATAATCAACATAATACGTTAAGTTACGTGTGAGCGATCAAGTAAAGAGTAGATGCACATTGTATTGTTGCTTCTGAACCACAATGACATGGTGATTTTGATTCAGGACCAATCTTTTAACTCCCACATACATAAACATGATAGCTTTGGATGTACATGTTTTTAAGAAAAAATATTTGTTAAAAACCATAGGCTTACGTTTAACCTCTGTGAACACATAGGGAAGAATGATTTTTTTTCCGTAAAAAATCAATTTTTACAGCAAAACTGTTCAGATTGGTAGTATACCGTTTAAAACAATTCGTTATATTTCTATGTCATCGTACAGGCCGACCCCTTTTTATTATACCCTAATAGATTCTTAAATGCTATACAATTTTAATGATACTGCATATAGCCTATTAACTTTTCACATAATGGTAAAAACTTTTGTAAAGCGCTTATAGAAAAATGTATAAAGCGCTATATAAATACAGACTTATTATTATTATTTATTAATTTATAATTGATTGATAATTGATTTCCATTTGCGATGTTTTCCGCTCTAACCCCTAGATTGGCTGAGCTCGAGATCTTTCATAAAATAAAGGACCAGGAAATATGTTATAATGACAACGTTTTGAATTGGAATTCAGCAACGAAGAATTCGAGTTCTTTCCCGCGCATAAGTGAAGGTCACTTTGAGACCTGGTTTTACTTTCAATTAAATCGATTCTGATTTTCATCAGACAATATAGCTATGAAATCTGTAGTCATGGTTACCGAGCATATAGTGAGTGAATAGATTCTTCATTTCCTTGAAAGATCCGGAAGACACCTAAGGGGAAATGAGATGAAAACTAGTTCCACCACTTTGTTGAGAACATTCAATTTAATTGGCGGAAAATATTCCTATAGGCCTTCGGAGAGAAGTCGGAAGTACAAGTAGAGTGAGTTGAGAATGTGAGTGGAGAATATATATATATATTAGGAGCGACTTGTGTAGTCTTGGTGAGTTAATCAAGGCGCAGTTACTGTTGCTTTATGCGTAGCACGCCCGACTGTAGATGTGCACTTTGGTATTCGCAAGTCGTTCTTGATCATGTTGGTTGCGAATTGTTAAGGTTGGCTCTGATTTGGGGGTCATCATTTCGATTCCTTCTGGCACTTTACTGTGAGCTTCACTGATGGTCTCTACAGGAGCGAAACAGTTCTGTCTGCAGATTCAGTAATGCTATTATGAACGACGAGATCTATGGGGCAGAAGATGATGCAGTGTATGTATTGTTCCGATTAGAATAATGCCACATATATTATTTCTACTTGCATTGATCATAATACGGATGCCAGCGAAAAATTAGTAATAGAGTCGGAGAAGACATTTTGATTTATCGCAACGATCCAAACACAGGTAAGTCGGAATCCATTCATGAATGCGACAGATAAGGCAAATCGTTACTCTCCAATGGTGTATTCGTAAGAGCATCGCAAGAATATCGCAAGAATATCTACCGGTCTGGAAAGCTATATTACGAATGTCAGAAGAGCCATGACGACAACTTACGATTTCCATCATGGCAGGACAGTATGACCTTTTTAATCATTCGTTCGGAAATAAAATTTAAATGAAGTTTTAAATAAATTGTATTTTTGTATGAGTGGTTATGTACTGTACTCGATGAAATGCATGATGGTACATTAGGGTCTGTGTTACTGAGTCCCGAGAAATATATAGGTTAAGCTATGGTCACAAGGGCCCGAAAATAATAATGATGACAATTAAAACTCTTCTATTCTGTGTAACTATGCATCCTGAGATCAATTCCACCCAATTAAGATTATGATTATTATTATATTTTTTTAAGTTGCGGTGTAGGTGAAAAAAATTACACGATTGACTTCCCTAAATATAGCTTTGTTTCAATATTATGAACCAATCCTCGTATTTCAGGCGAGTAACGTTTTCAAAAGTTGATAGACGCAAGAAAATATTGGGGCGGTTAAATTTTACCGCCTTAATGCCTAAAGCTTCAGGTAGAATCCAGCAAGTTTTGTGTAAATCAAATCGATATTTTATAATGAAGATATGATGATGCATTGTGAGTTCAGAGACCAACATGGTGTCGTGTAACACGAGTCACAAAACATTAATGGAAATATCTTCAACCAAGATTTATCATTAAATATTTTCATATCATATATTTG
>BQKZ01010542.1:0-15913 GCA_036244855.1 Temnopleurus reevesii | reverse complement strand
TAACCAAGAGAGGGCGCTAAATACGATTTAACGGTCAAATTCAAATTTTCAAAAGAATTCGCTCGTAGAAAAATATGCTATGATCTTGAAATGTGTATAGAAACAATATGTCATGGTATATATCCCCAAAATTCACATTTCTTTAATCTTTACCAAAACTATACATGGGCTTTAAGAAATATTTTCATCACTTTTCGAAAAATCTTTATTCATGAAGAATAAAACGATGTGGTTCTTGAGTGAGGTTGATGTCAGAGTAACTTTGGATTAATCCCAACTCTAGATATATAACCCAATATATGATTTAATTTACAAATGGATATATGTCAACATATTCATACTCTATGAATATATTTCATTTTTGGCTTTCAGTGTAATTGATTTTTCCTTCTCGGGATAAATAGGGACAGAATTTTATTTGTCATTCATTCAAAAATTGGGGACAAGGGAAGATTGAGGGGGGGGGTTATGAACCAATGAGTGATTTTCATTATTCATATGATTTAGTAGATAAGGCTTCATATGTTTTAATCTCATCTTTAAAACCTAACTATTATGTAAATAAAAAGTGGAATTAATGAACTTGAGAATATCCTCTCCTTTTCATCATCAGTGAAAGACAGATGTGATAATGTTTATATCTCTCCTAATGTAAGGATTTTACGACACAAAATTAAGTACTTTCAACTGTAGCATAATACTTTCTAACCATTATTTATTCAATAAGCACTTGGTACAAACCAACATATTGGATATTCATTTTAATCATTCAAAAATAGGAATGAAGTATATCATAATCTCACTGTGCCTATTATTTTCACTGTAATATAATAAAGTTATTATGCTTTTTTTTTTGCTACCACAGTACATGTAGGTCTGACATTAAGCAAGTCAATTGAAAATTGGAATCATTAAACAATGGGAATAAAGTCTATCAGAAATCTCCCCCTTGTTCATTCTTTACCATTTTCGCAATAATGTCATGAAGTTATTATTTATCATTTTTTCAATACTACAGTATATCTGACATTATCAAGTCACTTCAATATCCATGGATGGGAATGTTTAATGAGTGGAAATTCACAATAAACTAGTACAATTGTCACAAAATTGCTTTTTAAAAAATTTCAATCGGAAACGTTCTTCCTAGCATTACTCAGACACCTCTCTCCCATAAAATTCTTCATTTTTCTGCGATAAAAACGGAGACAATTTTGCCGCTATGAATAGAGGTATCATCCGGTACAGAAGAGCCCTCAAAGGCTATCTTACAAGGCCAGGGACTTTGGGGACCGGCCAAGTGTTTGATGTTTCACAACTCTACACACTCGGCAAACACTGGGTCTAGCTATCATCATGATAATAGCATCTCGTCCTTACAGAAGGATGGGGGCAGTACAAGGATGATGATGGTGGTGTGGAACACGGGCGTTAAATTATCCCGAGTTTTGGAACTGGCATGATACTTCTGATATAGCAAATCACTGCGGTCAGATGAATCCCAAGATCATATGTAGTCCAGACGCAATTAGCACCACGCTATTGTCAAAGGGGGTGTTGCTCAAAAGTTGCAATTGATCGCAAGTTGCAGTTGATCGAAACGCGCCAATCAAAATCATTGTTTCATGCGCGTATTGTTAAATGCGCATATCGTGCGCGAATGAAAATGCGCGTTACAATTTCCGAAGTTGCAGTTGATTTGCAGTTGATTATGAGCAACACCCCATAAGACGGTCTTTAATTGTGTAATTACTCTTTCATCAACACATGTAAAATGTGTGTTGCAAGATGCAAAATGCATACAGCTGTGAACAACAATCAGTGTGACCAGAGGGACTGTGAGCAGAAGAGACAATGGTCCGTATTCCGATAGCGAGGTTTAACTTAACCCTGGACTAACTCATTGTTATTTAGACCCGGGCTATTCAAAAGTTAAACCAAGAGTCTAAAGAACAATGACTTAGACCTGGGTTAAGTTAAACCTCGCTATCGGAATACGGGCCAAAGGGTTTAGACAAAGCACACAACTTCTATTCAGGCATTTACTATAACTAGATGCACACAAAAGAAGTTTCCTACCCCTTGATTACTCAAAGAAATGTTGTACATTTCTTGCATCTGTTCAGTAAATGACCCGGGAAGCAAATTCATTTTGTGTTTAAGAGGCTATTGTACAGGTTTGAATAAAATTGTTTACATTGTCCAATTCCTTTGTCCCTTCTACTCCCAGTGCGGAATGTCCAAGTGACCGGATTATTGTCATGACATAGTTTCTCTTGGTAAAGAAAAAATCTATTCATTTTCATAATCAACACACTATTCCACTGATTGAACGGATTCTCTAACTTTCACAATCCTAGCTATGCCATCTTTGGTAATTTCCGAATAGCTAAGGATGCCATTTCAAGAATCATCTCAAAAATTTACACTGAGCAAATATAACTTCGGTTTCAGCTAAGGAGTATGCATGCATTTCATCAATTTCTTTAACCACAATGTCCAAACGCAATCTTGTCCCTAGGTCTTGCACGAAATGTAATCTCATCATCTTGGGATAATGCAGACAAAGCTTCCAGAATTTTGTTATACGAATCATAAAGATGGCTGATCTAGCTCAAATCTTCAGATCGGACAAACTGTGGATAATGCAGGACGACCTAAAGAGGTAAAACTCGGAAGGTGAGTTTGTCGGTATGTCAAAAAGCGAGCCAGTCAAACCCTTTCTCACTGCGCATCTTTCCCTTGGGGTCAATCTATTAGATAATGAGCTTGCTTCCCATCTCTTTTGAAGTCTATATGGAATTGCGATCTCGGACAGGAACTTCAAGCGATCAGATTGAGTAACTTTTCATATAAAGAAGATTAATTTGCGTTAATATCCGGAATCACATTCAAACATTTAGGTTTCTCATTGATCAACCGATCACCTACTTTTTCAATGACTATGTTTAGGTTGATATCAAATGTGACTAAACACAACAAAGAGCGCAAAAGCTCGCAAAATAATTAATTACATATTTTGAGATAGGACATGATAATACTTTCGATTTGTGTGAGTCCAGTGGGAGTTGAGTTTAATTGAAAGCTATAAAGTAGACATTGATGCATTTCATGTGACATAAAATATCAAAATAATATTTGAAGTAAAAAAGAGCTTGAGCTTTTGATCCAAGCAGAATCTTAATCATAAGCAAAAATGATTTTTGTTTATGATTAAGATTTTTGCTTATGATTAAGATTCTGCTATGATTGAGAGCTCAAGCTCTTTTTTACTTTATTATATTCCACAGCTCTCCATTATCAGATAAGCAATTTCAGCAGTTCTCTTTATCTATCAAAACAATATTTATATTTTATGCAAGCTTTCACTCACCTGATTACATAAGGATGCACCAATCCAATCAGATCATCACAGGACATGAGATGTAACATAAAAGAAAAGAAAAGGAAAGAAGAAATCAAAATTAGTAACATTGATCAATCAACATGCATTTGAATATTCAAATTTACACTGAATAGGTCAGCTTTCTTGAAGATTCGTATTCATAATCATTTCATTCAATTTCATTTCATTCACTTCCACTTCAAACATATGCATGGTATTCTCTTACCTAATGGAAACAACATTATATACTTGAATTTGATTTTGAATATTGTATTTGTTGCTGTTAGGCAAACATTATGCAAGCTTTCCGGTCATCAGAAACAACATCTCTCTTAGCGTATGCATGCAATTTGCATTTACTAAAACTGACATCCCTGTACCATTTCTTTAAAACATGTGGGGTTTTTTAAACTACTGACCCAATGAAAGTGCCCTGAACCTTACAATTCATATAAAAAAATTAAAGATTTATTCAAATTCATGGCAAATTCATTGATTCATATGAAATATACAAAGAAAGCAAAGCGGATTTGGATTATAACCGCTGAGACAGATTAACAGAGAGTAGTTGGACCACACAAGTATTCAAAACATTGTAATGTTTTCTGCAATAACATTCATGTTTGCAAATGTGCTATTCACGATTACGTGATTAATTCCCCTTAGCATTCAAATATTTGCTCTTGTGAGAAATCTTTTGAGGAACGACTCAACTTTCTTTCTAAGGTGGAATTAAGATTTTTGCATGTTTTCCTCTCTATGCTTTAAAAATCAACATTGGAATGTCTGCGTAAACATGAGTGTACTGCATACCACAATTTGTATAAAATTTGTTGATAATTTGTTCTATACACTAAGAATGAAGTACGAAAATATGATTGTCATGATTTTTTTATATCACAGTTTGGTCATAAGGTAGACTCCAATTCAATGTTCATCTGTAAACAACACTCTGAATAGAGAAAATATTGATTTGCATTCAGAAGGTTACTATCATTGACAGATACCAGGATATTAGCTCAAAATAATTCCCCATCCACGAGCTAAAAAAAAAAATAAAAGTGGGAAGAATGAATACCACGGCTCATAAACCTAAATTGTATAGTGAGGAATTGCATACAAATAATTTCCTATTGAAACAACACAGAATGATATGTGTATGGCATCATAGGAAAGCTATGTAAAAGCAAAGAGACATAAGATTTTAAAAAGAGATATTCAACTCTCAGATCTCTTTGGTAAAAATAAACTCCTACATCTCTTTGATCAAAGCAGCCTTGTGAATAAACCAATAAGGCGTTGTTCGACCATCCTCTGGCTTATTTTGACCAAGCAATGTTTTCAAGAATATGGCAAAATTTGATTATGGGCAGCAAAAGTCAAGGTCACCGTAAAGGACTCCAATACGCGCTGAATGAAATATTTATAGCTCCCGGTCAATAATCGAAATTTGTATTCACACATAAACACATTGGTTGCACTAGACCGCTTCAATTTCCCCTACACCTATCTCGCAGTATTGAAGTCTTACTTGAATTGGGCTAGAGTGACCATTTTGTTCTGAGAAAAATACACACATATTGACTGTATACATTGTAAGCCCTGGTTATCCATTAATACACGGATATATGAATCTGATGAATGTATAGCATTGGAAATCTGCACGGCATCCTTTAAGATGGGAACGTTTAAAGTCCAGCAAATGCTCAGAAGGCACTTTTTGTGTGTTTTTTAATTAAAATTTGGGGTATACTAATTTTCCATTTTCAACTCTGTTTCAATTTCAAAGAAAATGAGTGTCCATAAAATTGGATTTTGTAGAATCAAAATGAAGTACATATGAATCTTTATTAGAAAATGTTTTTTCAAAGATTATATTGTCCTTTGTACTACAAAGATAAAAACAAATCTATATGGATAAAGATATAAATTTATATATATGAGCAAGTCAAAAATAAATAATGAGGCTAAATATTACTTACATGGATAGCAGTTTCTACCTCTTAATCGATTTTAACTGTTATTACGAAAGTGAAAGTTATTTTCAGATTCAATTTTAATGAATAATATTTATATAATTCCACATTAAATATTGAATAACAAAAATATTGATTACTTTGATGGTCTTCTATTGAGATAAATTGCATGACTTACGGACCTAATGAAAGTATCATTTTCATTAACTTATCAGTTTGGCAATTACATGCATGAATGGATACATTCATTCAATAGCATAGCAACAATGACACAGCTCACTGACCATGTTTAGAGTACTCGACAACGCAAGCAGAGATATAGAACCGTTTCATCATAGTGCATGAACAAATGAATAAATAAATGAATGAATAACTAAATAAATAAACAGATAAATAGATAGGTAGATAAATGAATAAGGTAAAATTGGATGAAAAATAAATCAATAGATGTGAACAAAATAAAAATAAGAACCTATTTCATCATAATGATTAATAAGATAAATAAACAAATAAAAACAAACAAATATAAAAAACAAAAACAAAAAAACAAAAATAAATGAAAACTAATGGTCCTACAGGTGACAGGTTACTTTATTAATTTTCACTGTCATTAAAACATTGAAAATGAATTCCATACTCAACTTTCACTTTAAGATATCTATATACATCCAGACTTAACCATAGAAATGTTCATTATTTGATGGCTTTTTATTGAGACACAGTATATTGTTAAGGGACCTCATGGAAGTATGATTTTCATTAATTTATCAGGTTTGACAATTACATGTATGAATAGATACAATCATTCGATAGCATAGCAACAATGACATGGCTCACTGACCATGCTTAGAGTACTCGACAATGCAAGCACTAGAACCGTTTCATCAACAATTAGCTCCAGAAACGGCCCAATAATTGGCAAATACGTAAACAATGCTGACCAGACTGCATTATTGATGTGAAAAGTTATTATCATTGTGGGTTTCAAGGTCTCCATAACAACATCTGACTTAGAATTTGTGGACTGACTAATTTTGTCATTGCCTTGGTGAGCTTTCATACATTGGGAATACTGAATAATGTTAAGGATTTCTTATTCAAAATAAGAATTGTATACTTGAAGCTGATCAACAACTTATAATTACCACGCATCAATTCATCAATATCCTTTTTTTTAAATATGCGGCACGTTTGATGTTGATGCATATGTGTATATCATCATTACTTTACAACTGTATACATTAATAAGGTAATTTCCTGAATAAGAAGAAAAATATGTCTATTTCTAATTATATAGCTGTATTCTTTCTAAATAATAGCACAAAGGGGAAGGACGTATCGAAGAAGGAAAAAATAAAATGAGGAGGGGATGGAGAGGGAAAGAGATTGAAGAGTAAGAGGGAGAATATATTAGAAAGAGAATAAAAGAATAATCATATAGGAAACTGTAAAAGCTGATATTTTAGCATGCACCCATTTTGTCAAATTCACTGAATTTCAGACTCTTTCACTCATTTAGCAAGTTATTTTTGCATTTTTAGAGATTTTCGGGCACAATTTTATGAGAAGTCTAATTAGTGAAAAGTTAAGCTTATTCATGGCTGCAAAATTTTAGCAAATACCCCCCCCCCCCTCAAAAAAAAAATTCAGCTTATATATAAGTGGAAGGAAACAAATTGAGATAAACAGAGATTGATAAAAATGGAAAAGTCATATTTTAAAGAGGGCATAAATGGTACAGCAGAGGAAAGGATGGGAGAGGGAATGAGAGACAACAAAAAAGGGGGATGGAGGGATTGGCAGAATGAAAGAGAGAGAGAGAGAGAGAGGCTGACTGGGGGAGAGAGATAGGGGTAAATCTGGAAATGAATGATATAACGGGAGTGGTCGATGAAGAGAGAAGGGGAAAGAGAGAGTGTGAATGTGTGAAAGATGAGGTAGAGAAGGAAAGAGCGAGAGAGAGAGAGTGAAAAAGAGAGAGTTAAAAGAAACAGAGTGATAGAGAGAGAGAATGAAAGAGAGTGTGTGAGAGAGGAAGATAGAGATAGAAAAAGAAAGAGTTAAAATACACAGCGACAGAGAGATGGACGGAGCTAATAGGGAGACATTGAACATGTCAGATCCAATCAAAACTGTCCATAATTCAGCATTGTTATCCTTTTGTGTCCGTGAAATATAGCAGTGGTATTGACCTGGACTTTCCAAATGCAAAGAGTTTGGAAAATGTGAATTGAAACCGCATGAAATTTAAACAGGAGAAGGTTGCCTGTATTCTTTGGGGTATGGGTCAGGCCAATGACAATCTGTGAAGAGCTGATACATTTACAACCCATGTGAACTTGTAGCAAATAAAAACGGTTTAAAGGAATAGTATTGGTAAAACCAAGGTGGAAACTGGACAAGCCTAATTTCAACTCCAATATGACTTATTTCTTGAATCACAAACATGGATCAATAATATGTGCAATCTGTTTTCAAAAATAGTCATACTCATCTAATTTTATCATACAAAAATGTTTAAAATATATATGTCTATAATCTATATATTTTTCCAATATTGGGCACACAACTGTTAGAAGAAGGGTTTTTTTTTTTTTTTTTTACAAAATCCCAAATAGTTTTATTCTATTTAAGGTCTCAAACTCACCTAAAAATTATGGAAATTCTAAGATTTTTATTATTTTTTTGCAAAAGAATCAGCTTGAATCTCTATGTCACTAAAAATCTGACATTGATTCACAGGAACTAATAGGCTTTAATCGCACAGTCTAAATTTTTGCCCAATGGAATCATTCAGTCAGAAGTTCAGATATTATATGAAAAAGATGAGTCTTCTGTAAATTGTTATCTAATATGTAACTTCAAATGCAAAAGTCATATATAAATATAAAAACTGTTGATTTTTTTTTCCTTTTGAAGGGGTTATTTTTATTTGTTTATCATAATTTTTATTACTTGCATGTTTTTCATCTCTTTGATGAGTCTTCTATATAAAATGATTCTAACACAGCAACAAAAAAACAAACAAACAGATCCATCAAAATGACAGATTTCTCTTTCTTTATCAAATTTATAACCTTAAATCAGGCAGTGTCCCTATAGAGCTCATCGAGCGGAAATGGGGGCAGATATCTTCGGCTGATAGGGTTTTTAGGTCTACAGCACGTATATTAAAATTTGTATTGATTACACATCTGAAATTTTTAGCTAGACATACATGTACC
Organism: Temnopleurus reevesii; assembly: GCA_036244855.1. NCBI lineage: Eukaryota > Metazoa > Echinodermata > Echinoidea > Temnopleuroida > Temnopleuridae > Temnopleurus > Temnopleurus reevesii. The sequence goes on along the minus strand of BQKZ01010542.1, from coordinate 7,328 downwards.
ATAACAAGTCAAGAGAAAAACAAATCCCCAATATTTATCAGTCCAGAGAAACCCCCATCCCCAACAAAAATGTTTCAGAAAATGTAAACTGTCCTTGTGACTGTTAATTGCTGAAGAGTAGCATTTTTGACCTAGTTGGAAAATTCAGCAGCAGTTCTGTCAAATTGTAGTAAATAACTAAACTATAAGAATGTGTTGCATTTTTCAAAATAGGAGACTTGTAAAGCTAGTCTAAAATAAACATTGTAAATCTCATTCATGGAATGTACACTTGCAGAAATGTAAGTTAAAAGCCAACAAGTTGGTGAAACTAAGAACCAACCATCAATCTAAAAGAATATTAAAAAATATAAAAAAGAAAGAAAAAAAGCTGTGTGGAAAACAAACAGTTTTTTTTTCTTTCAAATAATATAATTCTTGCATTATCCCAACATAGATAAACACTGATTGACAGTGGGATAAGGCAAGAATTATTTCAATGATCTATCTACTCAATACAGAAATCCTTCAATTGATATAAACAATTTTCAAGAGTGCACAACCAAATTCCAGTGCCTGCGTGTGTGTAGTCATTTTTCATCATTTTCATCAGATTTATAGAGGCATTTAAATAATGCCGATCATGGATTATTGCAAAGCATATCTAGACTACATTTCAAGACTGATTAAAGTAAAGAAATGATAAGATTTGACATTTACGGTAAGAAACAAATCATTCTGAGATATGCTTTGATCATTCTTCGATTAGGAAAGGATTGCTGTAGATCGGCATTCCCAAGATTCAATTCTAGAAAAGGTTGCTGCGAGTTTGAATTGCATGAAGAAATGTATATTTCTCATATACTATCTGACGCCATGAGGATTAAATGCTTCAAGTTTATTTACCAACGTTTCTTTCTATGTTACATAATCACGAGGCGTTAAAATATTTAAAAAATATAATTTACTAATATCCATATTGCTACAGAAATATAATACCCATTGACAAGTTTGAACACATTTGGTAATGTCATGTCTTTTTAATTATTCTAAAATCATTCTAAATGCTACATTTTATTTGGTAAGGCGTTAAAGGATAACAAAAAATGTAATTTATTAATATCCGTATTGCTACAGAAATATACAATCCATTGAAAAGTTTGAACGCATTTGGTAATGTCATGTCTTTTTAATTATTCTAAAATTATTCTAAATGCTAGATTCTATTTGGTAAGGTACAAAGTATTAAGATGTGAAAAAAGTATTCTTCAAAATCACTATTCAGTCCTCCAATAAAGTGTCAACCTAACATATTTGTATCACCTACAAATAAATATACTGTGCAAGTATTATATATTGAGAAGAAAATGAATTGATATAGAGTGGTATTTCTTTTTCAAGTTTTATTGGATTTTCATAATCTTGTAATAAGGAATAAAAAAATCAACAAATATAATTATGAAAAAATAATAAAACAATGTGGCATTAAATTACACTTAAAATTATCAAAAACATTGAAACTTCCTTGGTATTCATAATTGAAACTTTTTGATATCTGAAGACCAAGCAGCATACAATATTTTCTTTTCTAGTTCTTAATCTACCAAATGCAAAGATAGCAAATTGAATATAATTCACAAAAACACCCACATTACAAAAGGCATAACGCATTAGAGAAACAGATTTTTTTTTATTCCCCTGTCACATCCAACACGTCAAGTGCGAAGTACTTGAATCTAATCTTAATGTTTCAAGGGCATGATATCTTCCCTTTCTAAACTTCAGAAATCTTAAATGATATCATAAGGGGGGAAATAGTAGCAAACATTTCACACTCTGAATTCCTGTTCGAAACCTAGATCGCGTGATTCTAAGAATTCTAGGGTTCACAAATAATGTCCTCAAAACATGACTTATCGATATCCTCTGTCTTGAAAATGATGATGTTGATGATGAATTTACATTTAAAGGCGTTTCTCATTCAATTCTGAATATTTACGCCTGTTTATATCTTAATTTTTTATTATTTCGAATTTTTATTTCGAAAATTTTTGGATTTCTCATCGAGATTAGCCAGAAGAGAAAGTGGAAGAGTTAATTTTGGAGCGGTTTAAGGAACTTTTTCAGAGCCACCATATCAAAAAAAGACTTAATAGCCCTCAATCATTTAATTATTTTTATCTAGATTTACATTTATCGTTTTATTCTTATTATTTGTACTTATTCTAATTCCCTTGGAAGTTTGCGACAAGTAGACATAGGATTTAAAAACCAGAAAGACCAAAACTCTGGAAAAATCTTTTCTTCTACTTTTGCACCCCCCTTTTTGGATCATTTGTTTATTCTTATTTCATACCTTTCATTATTCTATTTTATCTTATTTATCTTAAATATTAGGGAAATCCCCTCTCATGCACCCTCTTAAAACATTTTTCATCTCAAATTCAAAGAACCTATTCATTTCAGGATTGTTTTGTTTCTAAATATCACTTGTACGATTCATGGAAAACTTTCCACGATTAAAAAATTAATCCTATCTTCAGCAATTCATTTCTACTATTTAGATAACCATCTCAAAGGAATGTTCATGGAAGTTTGGAGAAGAGCTTTAAACGATCATCTTTTATTTTGTGAATATGGATGTTCTTTTAACATCAAACAAGGCAAACGTTTGATTTTTAAGGTACCAACAACATAAGAGGAACTAAAACCTTCTAAACGCAGAGATGCCAACTGCTCCAGAATATGCATGAGGTCTTAATTAAAGTAGAACAAACTTGATATTAAATACTCTAAAATTTGGTATCATTATGGACTTTGGGGCCTAATTCAGCATTCTATACCATTTTTTTCACTATGGAGAGAAATTTGTACGCAATAAACCACTAATTAGTCTTTTAATAATCACCCCCTGCATGAGATGCGCAGAACGTTTGTGAACTTACGCTACTGCACAACTACGTCATCAAGTAGCATTGTAAATTGACTGTACAATACATAAACGCGTCTCGATGTAGTTTCTGAATGAAATCGATGTAGTTTCTGAATCAAATCTTGGATGAATTTATGTTATTCTTTGTTTTATACTTATTCTATCACCATTTTCTGTTTATTCTTATGTTATTCTTTGTTTATTGCATATTCTATCTTTATTTTCTGTTTATCCTTACGTTATTATTTGTTTTTCACTTATTCTATCATCATTTTCTGTTTATTCCTATGTCATTCTTTGTTTATTGCTTATTCTATCCTCATTTTCCGTCTATCCTTTGTTATTTTTCGTTTTTCGTTTATTCTATCCGCATTAATGTCTATCCTTTTGTTATCCTTTGTTTTTCGTTTATTCTTTCCTCATTTTCTGTCTATCCTGCTCTTATTCTTTGTTTATCGTTTATTCTTTCTTCATTTTCTGTCTATCCTTTTGATATTCTCTGTTTTTCATATGTTCTATCCTCATTTTCTGTCTATCCTTATGTAATTCTTTGTTAATCGCTTATTCTATCTTCATTTTCCGTCTATCATTTTGTTATTCTTTGTTTTTCGTTCATTCTATCCACATTAATGTCTATCCTTTTTGTTATCCGTTGTTTTCCATTTATTCTATCCTCATTTTCTGTCTATTCTGCTATTATTCTTTGCTTATCGTTTATTCTTTCCTCAGTTTCCGTCTATCCTTTTGTTATTCTTTGTTTTTTGTTTATTCTATCCGCATTAATGTCTATCCTTTATTTATCCTTTGTTTTACATTTATTATATCCTCGTACTGTTTCTTTGACAAATTAGTTTGAAATAGTCTAAATATCTCAGTTTAAAAAACATGGATTTTAGTGTACAAGCGTACATAAAAAAACTGGTCAAATCGATGGAAGCTATATCATGACGTCACAACCAAATGGGTGCACTCGCGCTAGGAAACGACCCCACGCAATGAACTACGTGGGGGTAAATCAGAAAATTTAATTTTTCTGATTTTAATGATATTTTTATGAACTGAAATGAACCCCAGAGTGTTAAATACACATCCAGGACCATACTCATATATAATAGGCCTTTATTAACGATCCCAAGTGTATTCCACTTTAACACTAAAATAGAGCAACAGCAGCACAAAAGCAAAGAAAGATGACGCCAATACCCATACCAGCCAATCACTTGTAATAAAAAAAATTTATAAATAAATATACTTTATTGTTCATCTCAGAATATAATAATAATAATAATAATAATAATAGATGCAATTTATATAGTGCACGTATCCACTCTGCGGAGTGCTCAAGGCGCTTTGCATTATTATTACCATGGCTTTAGCCCGGCGTACACCAGCGCACATGGCATTTCAAGGAATAAATATTCCTACCAGGTACCCGTTCACCTCACCTGGGTTGAGTGCAGCACAATGCGGATGAATTTCTTGCTGAAGGAAATTGACGCCCTAGGTGGGACTCGAACCTACGACCCTCTTGTTGAAAGGCGAGAGTCGGATCCACTACACTACGGCGCCTACGTATGTATAAAGATACATCTAATGGAAATTCACAATTGGTTTGGCATCTCTGTACACTGCTATCAGTGATGATTCAAACCCTTCAAATGTAATATTTCAGGGACATATTCGCAAACATAGATTTCCTCCATGAAATCCTATTTACACTATGTGTCATACCAAATCACACATTGGGACATTGATGCAGCTACCGATTGCAACAAGGACCCCATCCTCATTATGGAAATAAGCTCGTACCTAAGCGATCCGAAGCGGACCAATGCAGTTATGAAGCTTCTGATTGCAACAATGACCCCTTTCTCATGGAAATAATCTTGTACCTATGCGATCCAATGCGGACGGATGCAGTTATGACGCTTCTGATTGCAACAAGGACCCCATTCTCATTATGGAAATAATCTTGTACCTATGCGATCCAATGCGGACGGATGCAGTTATGAAGCTTCTGATTGCAACGAGGAACCCATTCTCATTATCAAAATAAGCTCGTACCTAAGCGATCCAAAGCGGATCAATGCAGATTTTATGCTTAATCAAAACATTTATGTTCAAATTAAAAGTAAATAAAAGGAAGAAAAATACACACCTTTCATAGTAGTTACATATTGCAAATAAAACCATACATAAAATGCAGTAATTTCATTGGTATTTTATTGTCCTGGCATTCTTTCTCTCTCTCTCTGAATCCTACATCTATTGTCATTTCATAGTCAAGTTGACAATCTTCACTTTCTTCTCGAAATCTGTTTTTAATTAATGCAAAAAAGTCTACAAATTGTTGATTTGGCCAATCCTAAATACTAGTATATCTGTGCATTAAGTGATCTACAATTCTAAATATTTGATATCACTGTGACCTATATCAATGAACCAGATGCCAATTGAACGAAATCATCTTAGCTATCCTCTTCTCACTAGGATGTCTTCATTTCTTGTGCCATTCTCATAACATAGACGCACCAGCGTTCATGTCTATGTTCAGAGGGTGGCACAAGAAGTGGCAAAATACATCTCAGCATGAAGAGGATAGCTAAGATCGTTTCATGCAATTGGCCCCAGGTTCCATTGACCTCATGAAGACTCCTTTGTGAATCAAAAGATTGATGGTCATTTTCTGCAAAGACTTACCTAATGAGATCATTCACACAGAGCTTAGATAAATATATCACTATATCAATGTTTTAATGCTCAAGAAATGAGTTAATGGGTTTTTGGCACATTTGTCTTTCTTGTGGAGTAGAGTAGGAATTAAATAACCCCTTTTTCTCACCATCTCTCCCCTCCTTTCAGTTCCTTATTCTCTTTTTCTCCTTAATTCCCTGCCTCCCTCGCCCATACTCCCTTCATCATTCTCTATCCCCTTCTCTCTTTCTCATTCTCTTTTTTTCTCTCTCTCTATATTTCCGTCTCTATATCCTTTCCTCCTATTTCTCTCCCTCTCTCGGCTTTACCTAAATATTCATCTCCACTTCTTATCCATTCTGACAAAAAATGTTTTAGGAATTGGCCGACATTTTTCTACTGCAGACAACTCACCAGTTCTAATTCATATTTGCTATTTTAGTCAAATTGGAAACAAATAGTTACAAAAAGTTTCTATAAAAATATAAAATGTGACTATAGGAATGGCAAAGTCTTTTTGCTCCACCAAAATGAATTTGTGACACATAGTCTTTCCCAACCCCTTTCAGTGCTTTTCAGGTCGTCCACACACATTCCCCTGAAAGGTTTGTGAAACACGAAACGCTAAACAGCACACAAAAATCCCCACACCAAGAAACAAAAGGAGACACCGAAGAAGAGCAATTTCGCCTCCTTCCACGAGACTACATGAAACAAAAGCTTCATACTTGAGATAATGTATCACAGCCTGGGGCAGAGACTACAGAGAGTCTCACGGAAATCTCGAGCCTTGAACGAGGCATGACATGCGTGACCCCGTGGAAGGGGTCCTCGCTTTACGAAATTTTGGCACCTCCAGTGCGGAAAGCTTGTCACCTACTGTTTCCGAGCAGTTCTGCAGATACATAATCCAGTTTGTTAACAGGGAGGTCAATGAAATCAGGTTCTATGTTTGGTTCGAAAATAACAGGAGTAGTAAAAAGCACAACTACAAGCCATGCACTTTTGAGCAGACTTAACGATTGCTGATCATTAATGTGGTGATAAAACATTCACTATCCCACTTTTAAAATTGCAGAAATCACATGACGGGTGTTGCAACTTTCCGAGATAGAGGTGGTGGGGGCGGGGACAGGGGCTCAGTCTTTACACCTGTTCAACAATTTACCTTGCACCTTCCTTATACCAGGTGCCAAAAATAGTTCTAAAACTTTGAAAGCATGCAAATGAAACAAGGGAGTCGTGCAATATGCTCTTGCTTTTAAAAAAAGTCCAGGCTGAAAGTGCCTATGACCCCATTCGCACTGTCTATACTGCCAGACCATTTATGTATCAGTTCAAGGCTCGCATAATTGTGGTACTTGTTAACCAAATGTTATGTTTGCAACATACAATTTTGCAGGACTGGAGAGAGCGATGCTCAGTATAAAAATAAAAATGTATTTCAATGAACTGTATTCCTAATTATTTGTAAAGGGGACATGCATTTGGTAGATTTAGGCTAGGGTACATTTACACTGGATACACAAATACTGGTCTTTGGCCGACCTAAGACTACCTCCAGAGTTTGTTGAAATGCGGGTCCAAATTTAGTCCCACATTGTGACCTCTGTGTTTACACTAAGAATATGGGCCAGCCAAAATATTGGTGTAAAAAGGATCTTGTACACCATTTACGCAGGATAAACGCCTGCGTTTTCTTCTAGCCGTACGTGACAACAAA
>BQKZ01010538.1:0-16446 GCA_036244855.1 Temnopleurus reevesii | reverse complement strand
TGGGGAGGTGGCAACACCCCCTCCCCTGGTTCTTTTGTTCCTGAACATGTAGAATTCTATCACCCTATGTGTAGAAGAGCATTTCATCTTATTTTGCTAAAGACGAAATCAAATTTTATATGTGTTCCTGATGTTTGGTATGCGGAAGAGCTACATTTATTTTCCCCTCTTGAATTGACCATAGGATGCAAATAACATGTATAATTTGTGAGTCAGCATTACATTTGTCATGAATTATACATCTGGCAGAACATGGTCATTCATGTACTCTTGCAAGCTTAGGCTTGATTTTCAGACCTATTTCAAATTCAGGATGCTGTTAACCAATTATGAAACCAGAAGCATCATTTATAGATATCCCATTCAAGCTGTAATTTTCCTCAATTTTTCCTCTCATATGTACTTATTTTGGTCTTTTATTTATCATGCAAGCTTATTTAGTTTGATTTTGTTTTTCATGGTAAATAGCTTTGTAGGTTCATCTGTGAAATGGACTCGTGAAGATGCAAAAACAACAAACAGACAAAGAAGAAAAGCTTTCATCTTCTTTTTTCCCCTTTTCATTCATCTTTTGGCATTTTGTCCCAATGGAAAGGCCCACCTGACTTTTGATATTGAAAATCATCAGACATATTTCCTGAATTCATTTTTTGTTGTTTGTAACATTCATCTCCATTTCTTGAAATTATATTTTTGATGATTCATCAAGAGCTGAAAACAAGACTACATGAGGACAGCTTTTATCCAGCAATGTGAAATACACACAACAGTCATGATCCATGAAAAAAAGTGCACACAATACACAGACTATACACAATGGACTTAGGGTGGTTTCCCCATTACTGAATCATAGGCCTAGTCTTAAAAGCAGGCCTTTGAATTGACATCTGAACAAAAATAGATCCAGAATTTGCAAATAGGCCTTGAAATTCACAATGTCTTTCATCATTTTAGCCCTGAAAATACAATTTATTGGATATTTTAGGATTTTGTCCCAGTATTTTTTTCTATAAACTCTTTTGTTAGGAGAAAATATTAGCTAAGAGTGACCACAGAGTGTTTGGTTTGAGAAAGTGCTTGTATCAGAAGACTATTCTCCTCTCATCCTTGTTCTCCCTTTCTCTCACTCTCTCCTTTCACATTCTCCCAATGAAATAGTCTACAAGAACAGACTTTTAGATTTGAATCCTAATGTGCATAGAGCATTGCTTGTAGTCTATGACTAGTAATAGAATGCTTCTAATCATAATAGCTCCTCTATTCTTGGTGGAAAATAGATACAATGCAGTCTATCATGTAGTCTATGATTGCAGACTCTGTATCATGCTCTGCGTATACAAACACCAAAAGCCAAAGGTCTGTGCCTGCAGACTACCAGTGGAATTGGTGTCGCGTGTCTAGTTATCCAAGAGGCATTCCGGCTCGTGTGTGCATTCTGAAAACCCAGGCATTTACTTCCACGAGCCTCGTGGAGCAAGGACTCCTGCTGCATTCACGCATCTCTTTCATGCATCGCTTCAACAACGCATCTAGCAGACTTTTATAGTGATTGTCTGCGCTAAAGAGCTACATGCATAATAGCTCTCACAGCATATACAGGGTGAACTGATTTTTATGTTTTTACAGATGGACTATTTTCATTTTATAGCTCGGTGAATTATAGCACGATCGTGCCTTGTCTATTTTTGGTCAACTCAACGCAAACAAAGCATCGTTTGTGGAATCAAAATCGGTGTGTATTTTTACGAGTATTGTGCTAAACCGACATTGAATTGTATCGAAATTGCCATTTTTGTGGTTTGAAATATCAACAACTGAGCTCATTTGGAGCTAAATGGATTATTACACTATTGGATGAATGCATCGTCTGTGATAATTCTCTGGAGTCGTCATCGCGAGGAAATTTGCACTGATTTAGGTCGTAAGTGGATTAATTTATGTGGATGATTGGATTATCTCTATTGGATCATGGACTATTATTGGGATTAATCTAAAGGGATTAGTTTCAACTGAGGTGGATGAAATTGGATTCAATTTCAGGTATGTAGAGAGATATTTCTTTATTATTTTCTATTGGATTGCAAATTTCATTTCTGGCCCAGTTGGGTGATATGCCAATATAGGTTCAATTACATATGATTATATTTTTCTTCTTATAATTCATTAGCTAATATCGAGTGAGCAAACAGACTTTGCAAGGCTGTTTATTTTTTTGTATAGACAAAGAAATTATCTGCAGGCCATTCATATACCATTTGTGTCGTATTGGTAGCACAAATCATTGATTTATCAATGAATATTGATGCCTAAATTAGTGCTGCTTAGATAATTGATTTGTTGAGTTATGCAATCAGTTTCATTGTACTTTCAAAAGTGAGTAGGAATTCAGGGTCATATAGGAAGGAATCAGTTTTGCTGAAATTTATGACTGAATCTTTAAAATTAGATTGGTAACTGGTTAATTCGTCAAATCACAAAATGAAGGGTTGGTCCCATGTAATGAAATATATTTAATGAAATTGTCAAATATATTATGAGAGAGAGAGAGAGAAAGAGAGAGAGAGAAATCTATTCAATTGTCATATTTTGCTGGTTCCCTCAGTTTTGAACCTAGAACCTGATGCCTGGTAAAGGATATAATCCTGCACACAAAGATTCCTATTGATAATTCTTTACCTTCACCAAACTGAGAATAGACCGTCAGGTTATATTCTTTTTAGCAAATTTCTTTCTTCTCATCCTTGTATTTTTATGTCGCTGATATACAGAATACTGCTTGGGTGTTGTGCTGCTGTGATTTTCATAGCGTCTCGGTTATTCAAGAGATTGCAGTAGTGTGTTTAACTTTATAATGGGTCGTTCAGAGATGAATAGATAAATTTATTTCTAACATATCAATCAATGAATTAATGGAACTTTGGATTAAGGAGGAAGATTCCCATATTCTTGCTTAAAAAAAATTGTAAATTTCGGTAATGATTTTACAGTGCAGTGTATACCAAAACTTTTTATAATCATTTTTCATGTCATCACTTTTTCCTCAAGTAATGTAAGTAAATCAGTTCCCTATCCATGTTTTCATCACGCAAAAGACCCTTTGCATGGCCATCTCTTACAATTTCACTTGTTGAGCAAAATGATTCAGCGCTTCATTCATCCCACATGCATATCCAGCATCATCTATGACTCATCTAGCCAGTCTCTCATCCCCCATACCTTTGCTCTCTATCTAATGTGATTTATATGGAGATTGGTTTCCACGGCGATGACTCTCCTCCAGCGAGTAAGAAGATGCGGTCTTGTCGGTCTTCGTGAGATGGAGATTGTTTTCTCATCTTCGTTGTCGGGCATTGGCTTCTAATTTTAAAGCCAAAGTAAAGTTTTGGTAAAAGCAAATATCTCTTTCCCCCAAATTTGTCTCTGAATCTGAATAAAGCGAAATGTATTATCATGAACATATTGCACAAAAGATTGTGTGAATAGGTGCAAAATATGTTTTAAAATTTCTGGTATAGTGATTGGTTTCCACGGCGATGACTCTCCTCCAGCGAGTAAGGAGATGCGGTCCAGACTGTCTTCGTGAGATGGAGATTGTTTTCTCATCTTCGTTGTCTGGCATTGGCTTCTAATTTTAAAGCCAAAGTAAAGTTTTGGTAAAAGCAAATATTTTTGTCCCCCAAATTTGTCTGCGAATCTAAACAAGATGACAAATTTTATCCTGAACCAATTGCACAAAAAATTGTGAGAAAAAGGTGTAAAATATATTTTTATAACTTTCAGGTATGGATATTGGATTCCAAGGTGATGATTTTCCTCCAGCGAGAAAGAAGATGCGGTCCAGTCTGTCTTTGTAAGATGGAGATTGTTTTCTCATCTTCGTTGTCGGGCATTGGCTTCTAATTTAAAGCTCAAGTATAATTTTGGTAAAAGCAAATATTTTTGTCCCCAAATTTTGTCTTTGAATCTGAATAAAATGAAGTGTATTATCCTGAACATATTGCACAAAAGATTGTGTGAAAAATATGCAAAATATATTGTATAACTCTCAGGGACACCGAGACTGAACAAATATTTTCTTTCTTTCTCATGCAGAGAATTTAATGAAAATCTCAGAATTTAATTTTCCTGTATAACTTTTAATCATTCCTTTGTCAAATATCGCAAATAGCCTTGCATATGCCCGATAACAAACACAATATTATTATTACCAAGACAGAGTGCTAGATATACTTCAAACAATTCATGCTGTCCATGGGCATTTATATCATACATGAAAATTCAACATTTAGTGGTGATTTTGAGTCTCTGATATGTACTGTGCAATATTTCCCAGAGGGCAAACATTCAAATTTAATTTGCACATTTATCTCCATGGCGACAAGTTCCGAAGTATTTGATTCACCTGTTTCGTGCTATATAATCTTTCGTCTTCAAAACCTAGCTGATATTCGGCACGTCAAAATATGAATGGTGTAAAGTACATTTTCATGGTATTTGATGTGGAGCACAAATAGAGGGATTTTCACCGGCTGGCGGGAATCTAATTCCTGATCAGAATATTGTTGTCATGAAGCTATCATCGTGTTCGCACCTTGAAAAACATTCCCAAAATACAATTTTATGGTATTTGATGTTCTTGCGGGAATCTAATTCTTGATCTAATATGAGTCGTTATCATGAAGCTATCATCGTGTTTGCACCTCCAAAAATACAATTTAAAGGTATTTGATATGAAGCTAAAATGGTGAGATATTCACTGCTGGTGGGAACCTAATTCCTGACCTACTGCAATTAGTTATTATGAAGCCATCAATGTGTTTGCACCTTAAAAAAAGTTCTCAAAATACAATTTTAAGATACAGTATTTGGTATGAAGCTCAAAAAGTGAGATTTCAATTTCTGTTGTGAATATAATACCTGATCTGACCATACTCATTCTCATGAAGCTGTCTCCGTGTTTGTACCCCGAAAAGCATTAAAAGATACAAGTTTAAAGTATTTGATATCAAGCTCAAATGGTGAGATTTTTGGCTGCTTGTGGGAATCTAATTTCTGACCAAATTTGAGTTATTATGAAGCCATCACCTTGAAAAATGTTCCCAAATTACAATTTTAAGGCACAGTATTTGATATGAAGCCCAAAAAGTGAGATTTTCACTTGCTGTTTAGAATCTGATTCTTAATCCGAGTTTTCATTTTCATAGTATTTGATGTGGAGCACAAATAGAGGGATTTTCACCGGCTGGTGGGAATCTAATTCCTGATCAGAATCATTGTCATGNATACATGAAAATTCAACATTTAGTGGTGATTTCAGTCGCTGATGTCCTATGCATTATTTCCCGGAGGGCAAACATTCAAATTTAATTTGCACATTTATCTCCATGGCGACAAGTTCTGAAGTGTTTGATTCACCTGTTTCGTGCTATATAATCTTTCGTCTTCAAAACCTAGCTGATATTCGGCACGTCAAAATATGAATGGTGTAAAGTACATTTTCATGGTATTTGATGTGGAGCACAAATAGAGGGATTTTCACCGGCTGGTGGGAATCTAATTCCTGATCAGAATCATTGCCATGAAGCTATCATCGTGTTTGCACCTCCGAAAATACAATTTAAAGGTATTTGATATGTTCAAGCTAAAATAGTGAGATATTCACTGCTGGTGGGAACCTAATTCCTGACCAAATTCGAGTTGTTATGAAGCCATCAATGTGTTTGCACCTTGAAAAAACATTCCCAAAATACAATTTTAAGGTACAGTATTTGATATGAAGCCCAAAAAGTGAGATTTTCACTTGCTGTTTAGAATCTGATTCCTGATCTGACCATACTCCTTCTCATGAAGCTGTCTCCGTGTTTGTACCTTGAAAAGCATTAAAAAATACAAGTTTAAAGTATTTGATATCAAGCTCAAATGGTGAGATTTTTGGCTGCTTGTTGGAATCTAATTTCTGACCAAATTCGAGTTGTTCTGAAGCCATCATTGTGTTTGCACCTTGAAAAACATTCCCAAAATACAATTTTAAGATACAGTATTTGATATGAAGCCCAAAAAGTGAGATTTCAATTTCTGTTGTGAATCTGATTCTTAATCCGAGTCGTTATCATTCTGCTACATTCGTGCTTGCACCTTGAAAAACATTCCCAAAATACAATTTCAACGTATTGATGTGAAGCTCAAATAGTGAGATTTTCACTTGCTGTTGTGAATATAATACCTGATCTGACCATACTCCTTCTCATGAAGCTGTCTCCGTGTTTGTACCTCGAAAAGCATTAAAAAATACAAGTTTAAAGTATTTGATATCAAGCTCAAATGGTGAGATTTTTGGCTGCTTGTGGGAATCTAATTTCTGACCAAATTCGAGTTATTATGAAGCCATCATTGTGTTTGCACCTTGAAAAATGTTCCCAAAATAAGATTTTAAGGTACAGTATTTGATATGAAGCCCAAAAAGTGAGATTTTCACTTGCTGTAGAGAATCTGATTCTTAATCCGAGTCGTTATCAGTACATTCGTGCTTGTACCTCGAAAAGCATTAAAAATACAAGTTTAAAGTATTTGATATGAAGCTCAAATAGTGAGATTTCACTTACTAGTGGGAATCTAATTTCTATCCAGAGTCAATTATTGTGTTTGCACCTTGAATGGCATCCTGAAAATACAGTTTTGGTAAAAAAAAAAATAATTGCTGTGAAGCTAAAATAGAGAAATTTCAGTTCCTGGTTGGAATGTCCTGTACTGATTACAGTTGTTATACTGATCAGCTTTCTTTGTGTTTGCACCTCGAAAGGTTGAATAAAAAACATATCAAGGGATGTGATGTGTAGTTCAAAAAGAATTTCATCCACCATGTCCACATTGTGCTGCACTCAACCCAGGTGTGGTGAATGGGTGCTAGACCGGAAAGGTTAGTCCAGGGACTGTTTGTGCATCGGTGGTTATTTGTAAAGTCAGGGTTCAAGAACAAATTTGTTGTCCGTGAATCTTTTTGCTGAATCCAGAAATCATCTTCGTTTAGCTTAATCAAGTCAAGTTTTGGCTCATGTTATAGGGAATTCCACGGAAATGTCATGTCATTGAAATTCACTGAAATTCAATATGTTTGAAATAGACACAATCCTTTTCACAAGTATTGAATTTTAGTGCATTTTAATAGATACGTGTGAAGGAAATGGTGTGAAAAGATTATACTTTCTGTGGAATTGCCCATAAAACTGGTAAAAACCTGACCTGATTAAGCTAAACGAATGTGTTTTCTGAATTCAGCGCATTAGATTCACCATTACTCAGCTAAAAAAAAATCAGATATGACACTTAATGAAATTGCCTCATTCAATACAAAATATACTTAAAAAATGGATCCCCAACATAGATTGCTTGCATTATCATCTCATCATTATGCAATCACCTTTTAATTCTCTTCGGAGAAAGAAAGTTTTCTCAAGGTGTGAACGCAAATATGTGAAACTTACAACTAGGCAAGGCTCCTCTATGCAAATATTGACTTCACGCTTTCCACGATACGGCTCAAAATTGGTGAGCAAATAGTCCCTTTTCGTTTGTCGCTTACGACTTCTTTGCATCTCATAACGCCTCCCTTGAGGAAGAAAATGGCGAAATTGTCTCTTTATGCGGCAAAAATGGCGGAAATTGAAGGAAATGCAATAAGCAAGTGAATTTTGAATTTGGAAAGTGCAGAAGATGATGTGAAGACTTTGATGGTTCTGAGACAGATCTAGTGATATCAAGAAGAAAAATGTTTTCGAATTTGCGAATCAAAGGGATTTTTTTTTATGATAAAGTGTATACCATTTTAAATTAATGGGGATCTGCTGCCTCTATTTGTTTATTTTCCTTTCCATGTAAGTTTTGATATTTCAGATCGCTAATGTATCAATGTAGGCCTACACTAGGGATAAAAAAGTTAGGAAACACTTTCTAATTGTATCACTTCAGAATGGTCGCATTTTTCAGGACGTGTAATAGAGCGAGAGACCTCATTCAATAGTTGAAATCACTCATGCACGAAATTCATTACAATATGTTTGATTAATTTCAAAACAATCGTATTTGGTTATTTGTATGAATAAAAACTTGATTACTAGACAATTTCATGAACGCATTTGAATCTGATCCTTATGAGTAACTTATTTTGAGTAGTGTATGCAGTGTTTCATTGGAGTTAATCCTTTGAGAATTGGAACTGGGTACTCAATGCACAAAGTCTATGAGAATCAAAGAATTCAGTAGTCAATAGGTTAAACTTTGCCAACTTTTATGGGGTATCCTTTCATGTATTTCGCTGCTGATAAATAAAACTAATGCAATCACATCATGTAGCAATGAAATATGGATGTCTGGAGCAACAGAAGAGATTTATGTTCTGTAATGTAATTGTCTATGCACTATTACATGGAGGACGGGTCTTTTAAAGGTTCCCTGGGGCCAAATAAAAACACACTTCAATGCGATAACATGGGACTGCACATTGTGATAATAACACAAATGAGGAAATACTCTGTCAATTGTTGATGTTTGATAAGAGTTTGAAAAGGAAATGTACTTGAAAGTAATTCCTGTTGGAAGGCTGGTGTTTTTAGTGCAATCATATGAGAATCCTTCTGTAAAGTGCATTTTGAGTTTATTTATTTTGATAGATTAACATGAAAACGTTATTGTCAAATCAGTATCAAGAAACCAATTATTGAGCCAGACACTCCAATAAATTCATTATTCTACTCTTTTCTTAGAACATACATGGCTCGTGTTGTCCATTTTTTGTTGAGGGATTTTCTTATTATAGTTTTTTTTTGTACACCAAAATATGCTTTTTAGGAGCGGAACCCCTTTTTTTTCATTCCAGATGTAAAATACACGTATCATAATTATTTATAACATAAATTTTAATTATTATATCAGAGTATCTAAAAACTCGCTTGGCATTCTTGTTCTTTCTCGCCACTAGACCTATTCAAAATTTAAAAATCAAGATTGTTGTTTATTCATTGACCAACCCAATTTCTCAAAGAATGGCACTCAATTGACAGACCTCTCAACCATTATGAATTTGGAGGGATAAATATGAATTTTCATCATTCTGAACTCATGTTTTCATTGCATATTATGATTTTTCATGATAATTGTACTACACTTTCCCATTGAAATTATTATTCTTCCCTCTTGTTTAGCAAAAGCATTCCTCTTTTTTAGTCTATAAGGTTGGGAGGTCTGAATTGACAACCAAATTCTGACATCCAAATTTACATTGCCCTACATGTACTTTTGCCCAACGTACTCGAGTCATCCAAAATATCTCTTGTCAGTCTAGTGCAATTGTGATTTTGCCCAGTCCCCCATCGATTTGTTCCCAATTCTCAAGGATATTACAATTATACCAGCAATCAGTTGAACGATTACTATTATAACATTTTGATGTCACACTGTGAGTGTACAATAGGCTGTGTATATTCCCTGAGAATTGGACCGATTTGTGGTGAGTGATAGCTGTCAATATTGGGCAGTTTTTGAAGTTTGAGAAAATTCAAGATTTCTGATTTTTTAGGGACTTTTGCAAACATATAAGAAACGTGAATGTGAATCTGTGATTTTGTTTATGCATAATATATTGTGTACAGTGTAATATTATTAGAGGAGAGAAGAATAGGATATAAAAAGCTTACAAAGCACAAATAAACAATAAAATTGGCCAAATACACATTTCAATTTACAACTTATCCAGGTACCATCTAATTCAATCATGCTTTGTGTACAAAAAAAAAAGAGAAGAAAAGAGAAAAGAAAAGGATTGGAGGAAAATAAAAGGGGAAAAAAGATAGAATAACAGATGAGAAGAGAAGTGAGGAGAGGAGAAAAAATATGAAATGCTGACAAAACACAAATAAACAATAGAATTGGCTAAATACATGTTTCAATCGTAAGACAATCACATCCTCTCCATACAAAAAAAAAAGAGAATGGAAAAGGGAAGAGAAAAAGATTGGAGGAAAATAAAAGGGAATAAAGATAAAATAACAGATGAGAAAAGAAGTGAGGAGAGGAGAAAAAATATGAAATGCTGACAAAACACAAATAAACAATAGAATTGGCTAAATACACATTTCCATTTACAACATATCCAGTTATCAACTAATTCAATCCTGCTTTCTGTACAAAAAGAAGAGAGAAGAAAAGAGAGGAGAAGATTGAAGAAAAAAACAAACAGATTTGATACCAGAAGAGAAGAGAAGAGAGGTGAGGAGAGAATAATATAAAGTACTGACAAATAATACAAAAAAATAGAATTGGCTAAATACACTTTTCAATTGACAGCAAATCCATTGCCACTGTTATACAATCACATCCTCTCCATAAAAAATAAGAGAATATACAAAGGAAAAGAAAAAGATTGGAGGAAAATAAAAGGGGGAAAAAACACAAGTAAACAATAGAATTTGCCAAAATACAAGATTCAATTTACAACATATCCAATTACTATCTAATACAATAATGCTTTCTGTACAAAAAAGAAGAGAAAAGAAGAGTGAAGAAAAAGAAAAAAAATCAGATTTGGTAACAGAAGAGAAGAGAAGAGAGGTGAGCAGAGAATAATATAAAGTACTGACAAATAATACAAATAAATAATAAAATCGGCTAAATACACATTTCTATTGACAACGAATTCATTACCACTGTAATACAATCACATCCTCTCCATAGAAAAAAAAAGGAGAATAGAAAAGGGGAAGGAAAAGGATTGGAGGAAAATAAAAGAGGGAAAGATAGATGAGAAGAGCAGTGAGGAGAGGAGGAGATAAAAGAGCTTACAAAAACACAAATACACAATAGAATTGGCCAAATACAAGTATCAATTTACAATATATCCATTGCCACAGCAATACAATCAAGCTTTCTGTACAATTGAAACGGATGATGATTGCGATCTTGTTTGATTTAGCAATCCATGTAGAACCGCTCCATTCAGTGACCAACTGTTCATTCACACTGGAAAATGTTTTTTTGCAAAATGGTCATTAATATTTGAATGCTTCAAAATAGATAGCCTTTTGATGAAATAGAGATTTGAATTGTCATGATTATCATTAGTTTATCTTTAAATATTGAACATTGAAGATCAAATCAATGTTTAACTGTTGTGGGCAATGTTTCTTATTAAAATCCATCATTTAATTGGGCTTGCCAGATACATCTATCTTGATGTAAATGTAAAGCATTACTGTATAGGTTTTTCTCCCAGACACCATTACTTTCACAAAGCATACACAATAGACCGGTTTAATGAAACAATAAAATTTATTGCCAACAAGCAGAATCACAAGGTATTCTGTAAACTCGTCAGTAATACAGTAACGATTGAAGCACATTACCAGGGCCCTATTGCATAAAAATTTGCCTTTAAACGCAACTCAGAAAATTAAATGTATGTCCTAAATACGCACTCCGGATTGGTTGGAAATAGAGTTGCTTTAAATTTTCTGACTTGCATTTAAATGCAACTGTTCATGCAATAGGGCCGAGGAATTCAGTTTGCATAGATTACTTGTTACTATGTCAGGCAAACCTCGGGCAAGCTTTGGGGTTGTCAAGAAGAAACTTTATGTATAGAGAATCCATGAAATTTGCATCTATTATTCCTGCCAATTCTCACCTAATGTGAATGAACTTAAAAAAACTGACTCTCTCTTTGTACAGACTGTTATAAAAACCTTTGAGTCATCAAGCTTTAAAAGGGTTAAGGATTGACTTGTTTGTCGTGATCAGATACCATGAGAGATTTGAGTGTATTGCAGTTGTCTTTTTAATGGATGGAGTCAGTGGTTTGTTTGTAATTGTTTGACAATATTTGTATAAATTTTTTGTGTCCAAACTGGCATGGGATATACTTTGTAACTTTGTGATATCGTGAGCTACATGTGTTTAGCTATTATCAATATCATTGCATCCACCATGTACAACGATAGGGATTCTGATTGATATGTCATGCAGGTACATAATGTACATGTAGGTAGAAAATTTGTATTTTGATACTATTTAGTTTGTTCAAATTTCAGTCTAGATTTGCATGAATGCAATGTAAAATCCATTTTGAACAATATGGATATTTAGAAAATTTCATATTTTCCTATAAGCCAATATGTGAATTCATGGGTACTACCGACGAGTCCGACAGCCCATGAGTCCGACAGCTTACGAGGCCGACATTTTGAATAATTGTTGCACGAAATAGACATTACATAAAAACGGATTAGAGTCAGACAACTCATTAATCCGACAAAATTATGAAAACGCACATGATTACGACCGAACATAAATTTTGCAAATGAGACCGACTCTAGGTAAAATTGGTCTATTAGTCCGACAGCACTATATTTACGTTAGTCGGTCTTGTAGGTCTGTTTGCGTGCTGTCGGGCTCAAAGCAAATAATTTGTCAGTGTCGATCTTGCGAGCGTGAAAGTAAAAATGTCTAGCTCGAACCTCATTTTGAAAATTGTCGATGTAGTAGGCTTATATTCATTTCTGTCGGACTCGTGAGCTGTCGGACTCGTGGGCTGTCGGACTCGTGGGATGCTCCCGTGAATTAATCACTTTCAAATGCAAATCATGTATATTGGTGATTTGTGGCCACAGATTGATTCTTGATTTATACAAAGTATTGAGGTGTAGAAGTTATGACTCGCCTTTCAATTAGAGGGTCAGCATTTTTTTTTGTTGCAATTATAATATTTACAGACAATTGTAAAAGATTGTTAAGTACCGTAATACAGTTTAACAGATAGAACAATAAATAAAAAACATCCAAACACCTTCAACATATGCAACCAGTAGTGAGGAAAGCCTTTAAACATACAAGATAGCATATCACCCCTTTGAGCTGGGCGTTGGCAGTCATTTTGAACATCAAACAATATTCTTAAGATTATAACATAGAAATATAACACATTTTCAAAACAGTGATTAAACATAGTACTTACTGTAGTGGGAACAATTTTTTATTCACGGTTTAGCTAGGCGTTGGCAGTCATTCTGAATATACTACAAATAGTAGTCATGAGAACGTAAAATAGAAATACAAAATATTCGTTATTTTAGAATCCCACCCATGATGTTCATTTCCTTTAGCAAGATATGTATTCAGAATGTGCTGCACTCAACCCAGGTGAGGTGAAAGAATACCTGTGGGAATGCAGTGAGCACCACATAGTAGTCATGCTATAGCCTGGTAATAATGGAATCACATCCTCCCTCAATCTATTTCCCATTCAATAAATAATCCCCAACCTAAAGAAAATCATCCTTCTCCACCCTCCATCCAGTAAAACCAATATCGAGCGTTATATTTCTGAGGCGCTGTGGTGTAGTGGTCATGACTCTCGCCTTTCAACTAGAGGGTCGTAGGTTCGAGTCCCACCCAGGGCGTTAATTTCCTTCAGCAAGAAATTCATTCACATTGTGCTGCACTCAACCCAGGTGAGGTGAATGAGTACCTGGTAGGAATATTTATTCCTTGAAACGCCAAGTGCGCTGCATGGTGGCTGCCGCGCTAAAGCCAGGTAATAATGCTGCAATTGTAGAGTGCTTAGGGAACATCTCATGAAGAGTTGATAAGCGCTATATAAAAGCCGTTCATTATTATAAACCCTATCACAAGAAATTAAACAAAAGATTCATCAAAATGTTTGCCACTTATGAAACACACCACAGCCAGTCCCCACCGCACACCCCCCCAAAAAAATACACCCTTCTCCCTTTTCCTTCTACTCAAACACATATTATCTCTGAACGTCTATTATCATAACCACTCGTATCACAACAAATTGAACTTAATGAGATATGATTCAGAGTGCTCACTATCAAATTGCCTCTTATTTATTGATCGATTCCGCTAATCTTTTCCAAATTGATTTTTCCTCATGCAGTTAACCCATATACCTTCACTCTGTCAAACACAACTCCCAATAAAAAGCCCTCTATAAAGTAGGGCTGAAAACTCAGAATTTTTAAAATGTTATTTGCACAATCAAAAATATATTCATCATTATGATAATATTTTGTAAGTAGTGTGATTCAAGATGATATATTTTTAATTAAAAAAAAACGATATTGATATAGTGTTTAATATGAAGTGTTTCGAAGCGCTATGTGCATGATTACCAGGCTATATAGCATGACCACTATGTGGTGCTCACTGCATTCCTTTAAAATAATTTTAAAGCATTTTTAGTTAATTTCATAGAAATGAAAAAAAATATTTTCCAAATAGAGACATACTAAAATAAAAAATGCATTAATTTATCAACCAAAGCAATTAACCCCATATTTTCTCAGCTTATCATTTATCAAAACACGGTCCAGTAATTACCCACTCTTATAAATGCCCAACATCAGTCAATAGAACCTCCCTAGACGCATGTAAACGCAATTTGCGCATTAATTCCACGCGCTCGCGTGCCCTTTGCTCCGCTTTCGGTTTAACATGATTCGTCTAGTTCGGCTGAGTCATATAGCACTCGAGGATAGACGATGCTTTGTGAATCCTAAATGCTGTCTGTGCTTGCTGCAACTTGAAGGTCAGATGTAAAAAGAAAACTGTCCAATATTTGACAATAATTTGACAATTATGTGCATTTATGATGCTTTGTGAATCAATTGTGAATCTGAAATGCTGTCTGCGTTCACTGTTACTTCATGGTCAGATGCAACACACACAAAGAAATGTCCAATATTTGCCAAATCATGTGCATTTATGATGGTTTGTGAATCTAAAATTCTGTCTGCGCTCGCTCTTATTCTCATGTCAGAGACGGAAGAAATCATTCAATATTTGACAAATTATGTGCATTTATGATGCTTTGTGAATTGATAGTGAGTCTGTCTATGATCAGTGTAACGCTTGGGTCAGTTGCGGAAGAATTCATTCAATATTTGACAAATTATGTGCATTTATGATGCTTCATTAATCTAAAACGTATATAATGATTCGTCCAGTAATATAAGATAACTGTATATTAACTGTAACTGTAACTGTAACTCTCGGGTGAGATACAGAAGAAATTGTTGAATATTGAACAAATTATGTGCATTTATGATGCTTTGTGAATTGTGAGTCTGAAATGCTGTCTGCGCTCAGTGTAACGCTGAGGTCAGTTGGAGAAGAATTTGTTCAATAATTGACAAATTATGTGCATTTATGATGCTTCATGGATCTAAAACATCTGCGATCACTGAAAATTAATATTAGCTCAAATACGGATGAATTTGTTCAATATTTGACAAATTATGTGCATTTATGCTTCTTAAAAATTGCTGAATCAGAAATGTTGTCTGCGATCACTGTAACTCCAATAATTCTATGTATATTATGATTCATTTAGTATTATAAGATTTAAATGTATATAAATGTTACTCGTGGGTTAGATACTGAAGGAATTGTTCAATATTTGGCAAACTATGTGCATTAAGGATTATTTTCTTAATTTTACTTTGTGTATGTAAGGCTATTATTTGAATAGTTCCACTCATTTTTATCTTCAATGGTATTAAGGTCAGATTGTTTCATGGACACTAAAGAAATTTCTGGCCTTCTTATACTGTGTAAAAATGTTGAATAAGAATTACATCTGGGACTTTGTGTAGTGATGATGAAGCTATTGAGAATGTTTGAATGAAGTTGTTTATTTTTTTTGTCCCAGTCCTTCTTCCCTTCTGCCCATAGTGCCCACAATCCTCAATTATTGGCATCCTCATTCCTATTCTCTTCTACATGTCTTTCTTTTCTTGAAGATTCCTTTCCTTGAAGTTGTTTACTTTTTGTCCCAGTCCTTTGTCCCTTCTGCCCATAGTGCCCACAATTCTAAATCATTGGTATCTTCATTCCTATCCTCTTTCACATGTATGTCTTTTGTTGAACATTCTGTGTAAAAACGTTAAACAATAGTCACACCTGGGACTTTCTTTTATTATCATGAAACTATTATGAATGTTTAAATGAAGTTGTTTATTTTGTCCCAGTCCTTTGTCCCTTCTGCTCACAGTGTTCAATCAGTGGTATTTTCTCATTCTCTTTCACATTTATTTCTTTTCTTGAACATTTCTTTTCCTGATTACTTTGGATAACTTGGTTTAGCTTGTTCTGATTGGTTGGGTTCTTATTCTTAGTTCATGTTCGTTGGCTTGTATCTAGAATCCGTCATGTTTCCTTAGAAACAAGTCTGATTTAGGGCTGGTAGCCACTTGGATAATACTGAAGTTCATCTTGTAATCAACACATGCTCGATATCTGAATCTTCGTTTGGCGTCTGTTCTGCTGTTTCAGCGGTTATGTTCTACTTCGCAATTTCCATTCTTACACTTACATAGAAATAATAGAAATTCTATGCATTTATGATGCTTTTGTGAATGCAAAATGCTGTTTGTGCCA